>PVKC010053370.1:0-10139 GCA_004027635.1 Crocidura indochinensis
GGTGCACTACCCGGCAGTGCTCAAGGCTAACTCCTGGCTCTACGGTCAGAAGTTGACCATGGCAGGCTCAGGGGACCATATGGGATGTGGGGATTCGAACCACCGACCTTCTGCATGTAAGGCAAACGCCTTACCTCCTTGCTATCTCTCCCGCCCCCGATAGACGGGCTATCTTATTTGCCTGGACACTCCCCTAGTATATGGTTACTATGCCTGATTAATTGAACAACCCATAGCTTTACCCTGTTCAACTTTAAGTAGGATAATATCGATTTAGTTGGTTAAAAAAATAAAAGGTTTGTTTAGGAAAAGGAATCCCAAGAAAAATAAAATGTACATGAAGGGATTAAGCTTAAGTCCCTGTGATGTAAGTTCATTTGAACAGAAAGCATTTATATATCATAGAAATCATACATTTTAGAAATATTAATGACTGCTCTCATTGTTCAGAACCTTATGAAGGGGAAATCAAGAAGTGCATTGCTAAAGGTTTTATGTTGTGTGTTTCATACTAGTTTACTCAATTGCTTTTAGATGGCATATAATTAGTAATCTGTCCCTGTTGGAAATGAATTTCTTATACCCACTTATTTTTGTTTCATCAGGGCCTTCAAATGAACGAACTCACAGTAGAAAAATGGAGAAGAAGACAAATTATATTTTATTTATTTATTTATTTTTGGTTTTGGGGTCACACCCGGTGACGCTCAGGGGTTATTCCTGCCTATGCTCTCAGTAGTCGCTCCTGGCATGGGGGACCATATGGGAAACCGGGGGATCGAACCCCGGTCCATCCCAGGCAAGCGCAGGCACCTTACCTCCAGTGGAGGGGTCTGGGACTCAAGGACAAATCATATTTTAATCATGATTACAAAAGTCACTCAAAAAGTTACACTCTCAGGGCCGGAGAGATAGCATGGAGGTAAGGCATTTGCCTTCATGCAGAAAGTCATCAGTTCGAATCCCAGCGTCCCATATGGTCCCCCGTGCCTGCCAGGAGCAATTTCTGAGCATGGAGCCAGGAGTAACCCCTGAGCACTGCCGGGTATAACCCAAAAACCACACACGCACACACAAAAAGTTACACTCTCCAGGTGGTGTTTGAGGGACCAATGTAGTAATGGGGATTGAGCTGGAGTCTGTCACATGCAAGGCATGTCATACCTTATTCCCTATACTATCTCTTGAATCCAATATATCTTTGAAATATTTCAAATTATTTTTTATCTTTAGTATAAGTAGGCTCATGTAGTGCCATGGATTGAACCTAAGACTCCCATATGCAAATTTGTGCTACAGTTCTTTCAGTCATATTCTCTGGCCTCCAAAACCATTTGTTGAAGAGATTTTTTTCCCCATGAAGGACTGATGTGTTTTTTGTCATAATTTAACAAACAATAAACAAACAATAAATTTGTATGTATATTTAAGGAATTTCCGTTTTATTCTGCTGATTTGTATGTTTTTTGTTTATGGGCAACACCCAGTGGCACTCAAGGGTTATCTGTAGTGCAATAATCAGAAATTACCCCTGGTGGTGCTTTGGAGACCCTATGGGATGCTGGGGATTGAACCCAGTTGGCTGAGTAGAGGTGGAGGTAGGGTAGAAGTAGAGGTAGAATAAAGGCAAGGAAAGCCTCTACCTGTAGTACTATCAATTAGGCCCCATGTGTGACTATTTTTATACATTTAGGGTTTTGAATTGCTATTGTTTAAAGTCAGAGATGATATCTTTATTTGCCCTCTACCTCCCCCCCATCTCCAGGATTGGTAATTTGAGGTTTTATGATGTTCCAGACAAATTCCAATACTGCTTGGATAAATAATAAAAAGAATTATCTAATTCTTTCTTACATGAAAAAGATTCAATGCCTGGCATTTCATGGACTCCTGACATCACTAGCTATAAATACTAGAGGCCTGCATGCATCTGTAGGAGTGGCCCTGCTGGTCTCCAGCATGACAGAACCTGAAGAGCATAGCATGCTTGTGCACCAGAACTGAACAGCCAACTCTATGGTTCTGTTATTAACAGGAATGGACCTTAGGACTCCTGAACTTTCCTTGAGAGGTACCCCAACTTTAAAGGAATGCATTAGGGATTTTGTTAAAGATTATTAAATATGCATATTGCTCTGGATAACATTACTCTTTTTTGGGGGGGTCAGACCCGGTGATCCCCAGGGATTATTCCTAGCTATGCACTCAGAAATCACTCCTGGCTTGGGGAACCATATGGGATGCCTGGAGATCGAACCATAGTCCGTCCTAGGCTAGCGCTGGCAAGCACCTTGCCACCACTCTGGTTCAAGGATAGCATTACATTTTAAATAATATTCATTCTGCTACATGAAAAAAATTCAGTTCCTTTGAATCTTTAATTTATTTTGTTTATACAGATTTTTATTTCCTTTGTTTTATTTGTTCTAGTACATTTTATTCTTTTATTCTTATGGTTGTTGGTTGTTTCTGAAGCCACATCTGGTGCTGTTCTGAAGCCTGGGCTATTTCAAGCAATATTTGAGACTACAAGTGTCACACCCAAAATAATTATTGTTTTGATTTTTATCTCCCTGATGATTAGTCAAGTGGAGCATGTTTTATGTGCTTTTTGGTCACCTATATTTCTTTGAGAAAATGTCTGTTCATTTCTTCTCCCCATTTTTGGATGAGGTTGGGTTTTTTTCTTGTTAAGTTCTGCCAGTATCTTGTATATCTTAGATATTAACCTTTTATCAAGTGAGTATTGGGTGAATAATAGTTTCTCCCATTTTGTACGTAACCTTTGTATCCTAGTCACTGTTTCCTTCGAGATGCAGAATATTCTGAGTTCAATGTAGTTCCATTGTTTATCTCTATTTTTACTTGTTTGGACAGGGGTGTTTCCTCCTTGAAGATTCCTTTAATCTCAATGTCATGGAGTGTTTTGCCTGTTTTCCTCTATGTATCATATGGTTTCAAGTCTGATAAGATCTTTAATTCATATTGATTTTACCTTTGTGCCTGGAGATAAAGAGGGGTCTAAGTTCAATTTTTTGCATGTAGTTGACCAGTTTCCCCAACACCACTTGTTGAAGAGGCTTTCCTTGCTCTACTTTGTATATTTCCCCATTTATCAAAGTTTAATTGGTTGTCATTCACGACTGAGCAGAAAGTTTCCAGACATTACAAAAGGAGTTAGGGGAGAGAATAAGTGCATGTACGGAGCCTGTAGTTATTTCCAGGACAGTATACTTCAAGGGCGGAGAAACCCTGTATCTCTTTTAGGCCAAGGGAATTCCCTTTCTAATCTCCTCAATATTTACTGTGCCTATGCAAAATAAAAAGCACAAATTAATTTTTTGGTTATTATCATAGTTTCTTGTTTTTTGTTTGTTTTGTGCTTCGTTTTGTTTTTATCTCAGGATCATGGTTATTGTTTGGTTGTTGTCTTTATTGCTGTGGTGCTTATTGTTGTGGTGCTTTTCGGGTTCTTTTGTTTGTTTGATTTTTTTGTAAAATGATATAGTCTCTCAAAGGACTCCTCCCTTTTTTTGCTTGTTTGATTTTTGCCACCCCGTTTTTTTTTCTTTCTTTCCTTCTCACAGAACCACATAATTTGAACCATCTTGTTCTGCCTCACGAAATGGAGGAGAAATAATGACCAAACTGTAATATAAATATCGAGCAGAAATAAAAAACGATCAGACTTAAATAGCAAATCCAAAGTCAACGACAACAGAATCTATACCCAATCTACAACAAGCTAGACACAGAGGGGGCCACTTATACTGCAGCCTGGGGCCAAAGTAGGGGGATATGGGATGCATTCTGGGAACAGGGGATATGGGATGCATGCTGGGAACAGGGGTGGAGAGAGGACAACATTGGTGGTGGGAATGCCCCTGATTCAATGTCACTATGTACCTAAAATATTACTGTGAAAGATTTGTAATCCACTTTGGTCAAAATAAAAATTATTTTTAGAAATTATATATATTATATATGGTATATATTTTAGTTTATATAATTAGATATAAATATATAAAAGTATATACATTTAATAAAATATAAACTTAAAATTTTATATAACTTTATAAAATCCATTTTCTATGAGTTCTTGTTTTAATGCATGATTTCTTAATTTTATGAAGTTCTTTAATCTCCCTTAAAAATAAAAAGATTAATTTGTTGTATACCTGGGGGGTAGTGTCAGAAAACTCAAGTATATTTCATTGATCTGAGGATCTGTCTGTATTCCATACCATGCTGTTTTAATAAATATTGCTTTATAGTACAATTTAAAGTTGTTGCAAAGTGATGCCACTCACTTCTTTATGCCAAAATTGCTTTAGCTATTCATGGGCATTTATTTATAAAATAAATTTATAGAGTGTTTGATCCACTTCTTTGAAGAGTGTCACGAGTATTCTTAGAGGGATTGCATTAAAGATGTACAATGCTTTGGCATATATTGACATTTAAATTATATTAATCCTCCCAATCCATGAACAGGGTATATGTTTCCATTTACTTTTGTCCTTTCTGTGAAGAGTGGAGCAACAAGAGACTGGCTGCATCTCCTAGTTTATGAACCCCAGCACAATACATACAAAACACCACTACAGGGGTCGGAGAGATAGCCTGGAGGTAAGGCGTTTGCCTTTCATGCAGAAGAACAGTGGTTCAAATCCCAGCATCCCAGATGGTACCCTGAGCCTGCCAGGAGCGATTTCTGAGCATACAGCCAGGAGTAACCACTGAGCGCTGCCGGGTGTGACTCAAAAACAAAAAGAAAAAAAAAAAAGAAAAGAAAACACCACTACAAGTATGACAATGGGAAACAATGCAGGTTTCCTTTTGTCCTTTTTTATTTCTTGAAGTAGTGTTTTGCAGTTTTATTTGTATAGGTTTTTGGCCCCTTTAGTTAACTTGATTCCAAGATACTTGATTTTCTGAGGCATAATTGCAAATTTTCTAAATGTCACTTACTCCTCTTCATTATTTGTGTAAAAAAAAATGTCAAAAATTTTTGTGAGTTAATTTTGTAGCCTGCCACTTTACTACACAAATCCATTGTTTCTAGAAGCTTTTTGGTAGAGTCTATAGGATTTTCTAAATATAGCATCATGCCAACTGCAAACAGTGGTTTTGAGGTCACACCTGGTGATGCCTCAGGGTTACTTCTGGCCATACTTAATCTTTTTAATGCAATTGTATATGAGTTGGTTTTCTTGATTTCTTTCTTTTCTACTTTATAATATTGATATAGAAATGCAGCAGGTTTGCCATTTTAATATAAAGATTTATCATTCCTAACAATTTCTTTCAGTGGAGTTTTTGGTTATGCGTGTATTTTGTCATGTCATCTTTCAACAATTATAGTTTTACTTTTTTCCCTTTAATTTGCATTCCTTTTATTCATTTTCTTGTCTAATTGTTCAAGTTAGTACTTCCAAAACCATGACAAATAATCATGGTGAAGTGTATATCCTAATTTTTACTTAACCTTCGAGGAAAACTTTTGTTTTTTCAATACTGAATATGATTTTAGCAACTGATATTTTATATTTAGTCTTTATTATTAAGGTATGTTTATATATTCCAAGTCTATTCAGTTTTAAACTCATAAATGGACTTTGAATCTTATTAAAAGTTTGTAAAATTTGGGGCCAGAGAGATAGTATGGAAGTAAGGGGTTTACCTTTCATGCAGAAGGACGGTGGCTCTAATCCAAGCCTCCCATATAGTCCCCTGTGCCTGCCAGGGTGACTTCTGAGCGTAGAGTCAGGTGTAACCCCTGAGCGCTGCTGGGTGTGACCCCCCAAAAAAAGGTTTGTAAAATTTCTTATGATTATGTGACCTTTACCTTTATTTTTCCCCCTTTTTTTGTGGATACCAACTTATTTCTATTACTATTTAAATTATGTATGTTAATCTATCTTTACATTCTTTTAATAAGCCCACCTTGGTAATGATGTAAAACTCTTTTAATGTATTGATTGGTATGCTAGATGTTGTTGAAGATCTCTGCATTGAAGCTCATCAAGGATATTGGTTAACAATCCCCCAACTAAAATAATTCTGCACAAAGAAAATATTCTTAAAATGAAGACATTCTACTGAACAAGAAGAAATATTTGCACACCATACATTCAACAAAGGTATTAATATCCATGATTTATGAAGAATAGGTACAATACAAGGACAATAAAATAATCTAATTTTAAAATTTTAAGTAATCTAATTTAATCTAATTAAATTAATTTAATGTAATTAAGAATCTAATTAAGAAAACAATTCTCGCTCAGAGATATACAAATGAACTTGAGCACATTTAAAAACTGTGCAACATCACTTATTATCAGGGAAATGCAGATCTAAATCACAGTGATATAGTATCTCGTATCTGCTAGAGTGCCTTCAAAATGCATAGAAAGAATAACTTTTGGTGAAAGTGTGGGGAAAAAGTCTTGCACACTGTTGGTGGGACTGTAAATTGGTTTAACCACTATGAAAACCAGGATGGAATTTTCTCTAAATTCTAAATATAGAACTACCACTTAGTCAAACAATCCAATCTCAAGGTATCTTTAGTAAAGAACATAAAAAACATAGATTTGAGGGGCTAGTACAGTGGGTAGGGCATTTTTCTTGTATACAGTTGACTTAAGTTTGATTCCTGACACTCCATATGGTCCTCTGAGCATTCCATGAGTGATCCTTGAGCACAGAGTCAGGGTTGGCCTCCAGAAAACAAAATAATAAAATAGACCTGTGTTGTTGTTTTTGAAGACATTCAAGAAATAAACAAATTTAGTTAGAGAGTTGATTGTGGAGAGTGGTGAAAAAGATTATTTAAGGTTTTTTTTTGTTTTTGTTTTGTTTTGTTTTGTTTTGTTGGTTTTTGGGTCTCACCCAGCGAAGTTAAGGGGTTCTGACTCTGCACTCAGAAATTGCCCCTGGCAGGCTCAGAGGACCAGAGAGGATGCCATAAGTTGAACCAGGGTCTGTCCTGGGTTGGCCGTGTGCAAGGCAAATGTCCTACTGAGTGCTATCTCTCCCTCCCTATTTAAGGGTTCTTAATTTGACTTACTGGAAAACAGGCACCAACAAAGAACTCTTTGAATACTATATTCACATTTTTGTCTGCCATCTTTCCCAGAGGAATACCATTTACAGAGACTTTGCTCTAGCTTCCTCTTCTCTTCACATGCCCTTTTTGAGATGAAAGACCCACTTAAGCTTGGTTAGCATTAAAAAGATACTTTCACTAAAATCTAGCATGACAATGTTAAAGAATGAGTGAAGGGGTCAGAGAGATAGCACGGAGATAAGGCGTTTGCTTTATATTTAGAAGGACAGTGCTTCCACTCCCAGCATCCCATATGGTCCCCTGAGCCTGCCAGGAGTGATTTCTGAGAATAGAGCCAGGAGTAACCCCTGAGCACTGCCGGGTGTGACCCCAAAATGAACAAACAAAAAAGAATATTTGGTGTGAAATAAACACAATTAAGTTTTCTTGTAGTGTTCCAGAGTAGAATGACGGACGAGACCACACAACTGGAATAAAGTTTAACACTTTAGTTCGTCTGCCAACAAGATACCCCAGCCTGGCCAGCCAGGGTCATCCCCCAAAAGAGATGAGCCCCGCCCAAGGTCATAATGAGGATTATATAGGGAAGGGATATAGGGAGGTTCTAGCTTTCTGATGATCCCAAAAATGATTGGCTCCTGCTAGAGGTTCCTTCCTACTGCTCCCTTATCCTTCCCTGATAGGCTACCTTGTATGGCCAGGTAGATGGAAATAGGCTCACATATTGTGGTCCTTACAAATGGTGTTCGCCCTGCTCAGAACCAAAGAAGAAGCCTGCCATGTGATTTTTATAAAATGGCGTCCTTCCTTGTTCAGAATTCAGGTCCCAACATTCTGTTATTAAATTAGAAAGTAATAATGTCTTTAATCCATTTGGATTTGATTTTTGTGCATGGTGTTGCATGGAGTTTCAAGTTTGCTTTTTTACATGTGATTGAGCAGTTGTCCCAACATCATTTGTTGAAGAGGCTTTCCTTGCTCTAGTTTGCATTTTTATCCTTTATCAAATATTAAATGATTGTATGTCTGGGGTTCATTTTCTTTTTTGTTTGTTTGTTTGTTTAAAGCAGATTTATTTTAAATTTTAGTGGCAGAAAATGATATTTTCTTTTTTTTAATTTTTTATTTTGATCATAATGGCTTACATATCTTTCACAGTAGTATTTTAGGTACATATTAACATTGAATCAGGGGAATATTCATCACCAAATTTGTCCTCCCCCCATCCCAGTTCCCTTTCTGCAACCCGTATACTCTACCTTCTAGAGCTTTCAACCTCAGGTTGAGAGGATGTGAAGAAGGTATTTGAAACACCACACAATACAGAAAGAAATATCAAATTAAATATCCAATGAACACTAGAGCAATAAAGACAAGCATCAAACAATAGTATCGGTTTTGTACCCCAAACTATTGCTTTATTTGGTTTTTGGGGAACTCAGCTTTCTGAGTGCTTTGTATATTCGGGTTATCACCCCTTTATCTGATGTGTTGAGTGCGAAAAATTTTTCCCATTCAGTTAGCTATCTTCTTGGGGTTTGTGTGTGTGTGTGTGTATGTGTGTGTGTGTGTGTGTGTGTGTGTGTGGTTTTTGGGTCACACCCAGCAGTGATCAGGGGTTACTCCTGACTCCATGCTCAGAAATTGCTCCTGGCAGGCACGGGGGACCATATGGGGCACCAGGATTCAAACCGATGACCTTTTGCATGAAAGACAAACGCCTTACCTCCATGCTATTTCCCAGGCCCGCTATCTTCTTGTTTTAAGTTGGGTTTCCTTCACCATGCAGAAGCTTCTTAGTTTGATGTAATCCCATTTGTTTATGTTTGATGCTAAAGTCCTTGCTATTGGTGTTCCATCCTCGAAGACTGTTTTAATATATAGGTCTTCGAGTGTTCTGCCTATTTTTCTCAATAAACTTTATAGATTCTGATCTAATTTCAAGTCTTTAATCCATTTTGAGTTGACTTTTGTATAAGGAGTGAGGTATGGGTCAATTTTTAGTTTCTTGCAGACGGTTTTCCAGTTCTACCAGCACCATTTGTTAAAGAGGCTTTCTTTGTTCCATTTCAAGTTCTTGGCTCTATTGTCAAATATTAGTTGACTGTATATATCTGGGGATTTATGTCTGGAAATTCTGTTCTATCCCACTGGTCTGAGGCTCTGTTTTTGTTCCAGTACCATGCTGTTTTGATCACTATGCCTTTATAGTATAGCTTCAGGTTAAGTAAAGAGATGCCACCCAGCTTCTTGTTTTTCAGTATCTGTTTGGCTATCCTGGGTCTTTTGTGGTTCCAGATGAATTTTATGATTGATTGTTGAAGTATTGAAAGAATGATGCCTAGATTTGAATGGGGATTGCATTGAATCTATATAGAAGTTTGGGTAGGATAGTCATTTTGATTATGTAGATTCTACCTACCCATGAGCATGGGATGTTCTTCCATTTCCTTAGATCCTCTTCAATTTATTTCTGACATGTTTTGAAATTCCCCTGGTATAGTTCCTTCACTTCCCTTGTAAGGTTGATTCCTAGGTATTTGATATTTTTTGAAACTATTTTAAATGGAATTGTATTTTTAATCTCTCTCTCTCCTCAGATTTGTTATTTGTATAGAGAAACGCTACTGTCTTTTGTATATTGACTTTGTATTCAGTCACTTTGCTGTATTGGTTAATTGTTTCTAGGAGTTTTACTGTGGACTCTTTAGGGTTTTCGATGTATGTCATCATATCATGTGCAAAAATCGATAGTTTGAGTTTCTCTTTCCGAATTTGGATTCCTTTGATTCCCTTCTGCTGTAGGATTGCTATTGCAAGGACTTCTAAGATTATATTGAATAAGAGTGGAGAGAGTAGACAGCCTTGCCTGGTTCCTGAACTTAGTGGAAATGCTTTTAATTTTTCACCATTAAGGATAATGTTGGCTGTGGGCTTTTCATAGATTGCTGTAACTATCTTGAGGAAGGTTCATTCCAACCCTATTTTGCTGAGTGTCTTCAACATGAAAGGGTGTTGGATTTTGTCAAATGCCTTCTCTGCATCAATTGATATGATCATGTGG
>PVKC010053371.1:0-10338 GCA_004027635.1 Crocidura indochinensis
TCTAGATTGATTGTGATGTTTTTTGCTACCTTGAAGTTTATGGACCTCTTTCCCACAAGGCCCATTTAATCCTCTCAACCAGCTATGAAGTGTCAGTACTATTCACATTTCACTGGGGAGAAAGCAGATGCTCAGAACTTCAATTACCTCCAAGATTTTCCATTTTATTGCTAATTTCTACTGACATTCAGTGTGCTTTTCCCAAAGTCAATTAGAAGATGAGTTATGAGAGCACAAAACTATTACTTTCTCTGATTTATATTCTATGACTAGCATGCTTTTAAATGTACTTAGTTTTTAAAATACTTTATGTTTTGCATTTCTTTTTTTTTTTAATTTTTGGGCATACCTGGCCGAGCTCATGGGTTACTCCTGGCTCTGCACTCAGAAATTACTCCTTGCAGGCTTGGAGGCTATATGGGATGAGAGGGATTATCTGGGATTCAACCCATGTCTGCCACATGCAAGGCAAATGCCCTACCCTCTGTGCTATCTCTCCCTTTTCTTGCATTCTTAACCACAATTTGTTGAAGTATACCTTTATCTTAATTAACTTGCCACCTTTTACCACTTTACTATTTTAAATAATGAAAAGCCTCAGACTTTGTAATGATAACCTTTTATTATTTACTAATTACACAAGGACCCTACTTTCCTCATTAATCAGAGAAACCTTTCTTAATCCAGTAAATTATTTTTTATTAGATTTTTGGATTATACGATCTCCCAAAGAAAGCATATGTATGTCTACAAGAGTACTGTCTACCAGGTAGAATGGAATTACCAATTGGATAGATTTATGGCTGCCTGGACTTTTTAGGGAGGTGTTGCAGCAGAATAAATTAAAGCATCTCACCAAGTGATCCTAACTCCATATATACCCTTCCCTTCTATCCAAGCTTAATTCCTTGTTTGCTAGAAGAATCAAACTAAGAAACAGACCAAAGAGCAAATTCACATTTCCCCATTCCCACCATAAATCTTAGCCTCACAAGAAGTTATTTCTTCTGTGTGGCAAACCCCCTCCTCCATTCTGGTAAGATTGTCACCTTCTTTGACCCACAGCTCCTTTTAGCAAAGTGATAACAGATGATCCTCTATAAATTCCATCATATTTTTACTTTCTCCATAGAAGTTCTTTCCTACCACACTGAGAATCTACTGAGAGTGCAAAAGCACAGTGCAGAAAGGCAGGAAAGTTCTTGTTCCCAGTGACTACTCTTTTTTTTTGGGGGGGGGGGGTCACACCCGGCAGTGCTCAGGGGTTACTCCTGGCTCCATGCTCAGAAATTGCTCCTGGCAGGCACGGGGGACCATATGGGGCACCGGGATTCGAACCGATGACCTTTTGCATGAAAGGCAAATGCCTTACCTCCATGCTATCTCCCGGGCCCCCCAGTGACTACTCTTAAGCAATGGATTCCAGAGTTCAGTTAGTAACTGTCAGTCCCAACTGCCTCAGCACACAATTGTTTATACTACCCAGTACTGTCAAGTTTCCCTTGACTGGAGCAGTGGCTTGCTCACTCATCTCATCATGTATTTTTCTTCTTCATTTTATCTTCACCCTGACTCTTCTGCCCCTAACATACTTTCAGATCTAAGCTGCCATCATACAACACCCCCCTTAAGTAAAACATCAGAGAAAGTGGAGCCTATAGATTCTCTCAAGAAGTTACTGTGTTTCCAGTGTCCATTAGTAAATATCCAGCAGTATTTGTTGAATGGTTTGTGCTTTACCTTTCAATGTCTTAATGTTGGGACCTAATTATGATCCTTAGAGATCCTTATGGGACCATGCCTGAACCACACTATGGATCATTTCACATGTCACTTGAATACCACTGAGTCCAAGCCACCACTTCTTGACAAGGCAAACTATTTTTGGATTCAAATGTTAAAACTTAGGCCCCTAGTATTTTCAGCCTATTAATCTCTTTTTACCAATGCTGATTATTAGAAATGTGGATATAAAACAAATATTTAGAATTAGTTAAATTTAAAAAGAAGACAAAGCCCCTATAAGTTCAGTTAAGACATTGGGATTTTGCTTTGGGTATTTTCCCCACTTAGAATTTTCTTGACTCCTACTCTACTCCCAGCCCCCGCCACCGCTGCTGCCACCACCACTGCCACCATTTTTGTTGTAAACCAGGGACTCTGGAAGTTCATAAGCTTTGCCACTAGCTCTATCACTAGACTACATCTTTGACTACTCTCAGCTTCTTATATTTTGGTCTCACTTTAATTGTCAGGTCTCCAGAAGCTTTCTTTTTGTTTGTTTGTTTTTGTTTTGCTTTGTTTTGCTTTTGTGTCAAAGGCAGCATCACTCTGGGGTTACTCCTGGCTCTGTGCTCAGGGGATTCTGGGATTCAAACCACAGTCTGTCCTGAATCAGCCGTGTGTAAGGCAAACGCCCTACCACTGTGCTATCTGTCAGGCCCTTGAGAAGCTTTCTATACCTGTTGAAAGCCCATTCTTCCAGTTAGTATGACATCACCTTGCTTTGTTTTCATAGTCATATTATTTTATCTATTGTATATTATACTAAGGTCTTATAATATTTTCTGTTCTATTCCAATATATGACTTATAATTAGGTGTTCAACATTTGGATGGAAGAAATGATAGCTATTCATATAATATTCCAGGAACTTCAGTTGCTTTCATAACAACATTTATGGCCATTTTTGATCATCCAGTTAGACCTCTGAAAAATAATTCATCTCTCCAACTAATTGAACCCAGAAGTTAAAACTGAGATTAACCCCTTTTTCCCTGCAGTCTGCATTTGACCCCAAGCAAGAACAAATAGGAAATTGAGAAGCAGAAGGAATGAAATGCCACCAGGCTTCTAGTTCTTCTCTTTATGGTAAGCTTCTGCTAGAGACTACTGCTCAGCAATATGAACCTAGGGTCTGTTGACACAGTCTTCATCTGACAATGCTTCAGCTCTTCCTGTTTTGTTAATCTCTTTGGGACCTGCCTACACCTTGGTTGACTTCCCAGCAATTCCATTACTCATGTAACCATATTTTTGGTGTAGAGTCCCCAGAGGAAGTTCTGTTTCTTGGTCAGGTTTGAAATAATAGGAATATTTAAAAATAATATCTTTATTTAAGCACCATGATTACAAACATCTTTGTAATTGAGTTTCAGTCATAAAAAGAATACCCCCCTTCACCAGTGCAACCTTCCCACCACCAGTACCCCCCCATCTCCCTCCTCCCCAAGTCCCTGCTTGGATTTGATACAGGCATTCTATTTCTATAACCCACTATCATTGTAATGATAGTTGTTAGTGTAGCTATTTCTCTAACCGCAACACCACTCTTTGTGGTAAGCTTCATAACGTGGCTGGTCCTTCCAGTCCTCATCTCTATTGTCTCTGGGTATTATTACAATGCTGTCTTTTATTTTTCTCAAATCCCACAGATGAGTGAGACTGTTTTGTGTCTATCTCTCTCCCTATGACTTATTTCATTCAGCATAATAGTTTCCATGTCCATCCATGTAGAAGAAAGTTTCATGACTTAAGTTTTCTGATGGCTGCATAGTATTCCACTGTGTATATCTACCACAATAAAACTGAGGTTAACCATTATCCTGACATATTTGCTTAAAGTGACTAACTTCCCAAGAAATATTTGATAATTTTTATTCCATTATAAGTAAAATCTAAATGAATTTATTTCATAACTATGACAACAAAGCTCAAATTGGAGATGTTAGCATGCAATGTTAAGTTCAAAGCAGGAAAGGAATTTTTTTAGGTTTAGGTTCATGAACAAAGCTCAACTGTACTCGAGACAGTCTACTTGTGGAATTCAGGGACCCAGTGTAGTTCTAGGGATCAAAACCTGGTAAGCTGCATGCAAGGCAAATACCCAAATTCTTGAACTATCTTTCTCACCCGAAAAAGAAGTTATACGGGGAAAAAGTCTTTGGTGAATATTCTTCATTTATATGTGTCTATCAATAGTTCTGATGAATAGAGCAAAATATGTAATGATACTGTGACATATATAATAGATGTAGGTTGTTTTTTTTTTTTTGGTTTTTGGGTCACACTCGGCAGTGCTCAGGGGTACTCCTGGCTCTATGCTCAAAAATTGCTCCTCACAGGCTCAGAGGACCATATGGGATGCCAGGATTCGAACCACTGTCCTCTGTATACAAGGCAAACACCCTACCTCCATGCCATTTCTCCAGCCCCAGTATAGATGTATATATATATTTGGTTTTTTGGCCCACACCCGTTTGATGCTTAGGGGTTACTCCTGGCTAAGCGCTCAGAAATTGTCCCTGGCTTGGGGGACCCTATGGGACACTGGGGGATCGAACCATGGTCGTGATCTTTCCTTGGCTAGCGCTTGCAAGGCAGATGCCTTACCTCTAGCACCACCTCTAGATATAGATATTTTTTAAAAAGAAACCTACTCAACTGAGTGGAAGAAAAGATAAACCGGTGTGATTAGATTAAATTAAGGAGCTTCTGTACCTCAAAGCAAATGATGACCAGGGTACAAAGACTGTCTATGGATAGGGAGAAATTGTTTGCATATCAATCATCTGAAATTGGGATAATATCAAAGATATAAAAGGTACTGGTAGAACTTATCAGAAAATGGGGAGAAGATATAAACAGAATTTCCTCATAGAAAAAAATACAAATGGCCAAAATACACATAAAAATATTCTGCATTATTTATCTTTAAAAGATAAAAAATCAAAGCAACAATGAGATTATCGTAACACACCACAGAGATTGACACACATCAAAAAGAGCAACCAATGCTGCCTCAGATGTGTGGAGAAAGAGATTCTCATTCACTGCTGGTGAGAACGCAGACTAGTTCAGCCTTTATAGAAAAAAAAATATGAACATTCCTCAGAAATTCAAGCAATTGAGCTTCTATTTGACCCAGCAACTCTACTTCGTAGGACATACACCAAGGGCCCAAAACTAAAAAAGGGAAATATATTTGCACCCCTATGCTTCTTGCAGTACTGTCCACAATAACTAAAATCTGGAAACAACTCAAGTGTCCAAGAATAGATTACTGGATAAAGAAACTATGGCACATATACATAATGGAATATCATTTAACCATAAGAAAAGATAATGTCATGCAATTCGCTGCTTCATAGAGATGCCTGGAGACTATCATGCTGAGTGAAGTTAGTCAAAGGAAGAGACACCAACACAGAATGATCTCTCTCATGTGAGAATATAAAGAAACATAATGGTAGAATAATGGCTACTCAAAGACAAAGGAAACAAAGAGCATGAGAACTGATAGGAAACATGCTACTTATAGGGCTGAGGAAGATGATGGGGCAGGGGCAGGAAATGCCTTTGGGGGAGGAAAGCATTCAACCAGGATAAGTAGGCTATATTGAAAGCTGGTAAAGTGTTATGTACAAAACCCTATCAGAAACAGTACTGTAAACCACAGTGTAAAAATTTATACAGATACTCCTCACTTAACAACTTACCTGTTTAGCGACTGCTTGCACTTAGAACCATCTCTTCACCATTATTTTATTTTATTTTATTTTAAATATCCTTTTTCCATCTTGTATACTCTACAGTACAGTAGTGTGGTTTTGTGGTTATTGTACCTACTTTACTAACTTTATGTTCTGTAAAACATTGCAGTACTGTGTGTAAATTACACAACCTATGCGATTAAAAACAAGTGGAAGCTATCAGTTTGATCTTTCTCATTATTTTACTTATTCAGAATACTGTATTGTCAAGAACTATGCATATACTGTACTACTGTATACAATACACGCAGTTCCTCATTTAACGACCAATTCGCTGAAGACCAAGGCGTTGAAACGGAACTTGGTCGTTAATCGAGGAGTACCTGTATTAAGAAAAGTGAGTCTCTTAGAAACAGACTGGTGGGAAGCAAATGGGGTGGGGGACATTGGTGGAGGTAAGTGGACACTGAAGGGATTGGTATTGAAACATTATAGACCTAAAACCCAGTCATGAATAACTGTGACTTTATGGTGACTATATAAAATTAAGATAAATAAAATAAAATGAAAAAAATCTATAGAGGTATATAATTAAGCAAATAATTAAGTGACCCAACAGAAAGGTAAACCCTCCTAATTTACTTGACAGTGTCCACAAGAAAAGCCTTGCTGTTGAAATAAGATGTGACAATTATATTAGATAATTGGCATTTCATCAGCAATGACTGCTGCTTTTGGTCACTCAGAGAGCTATTGATAAGCTTCTCATTTTTCCACAAAATCTCTCTTCTTTTTTTCTGCCTAATATTTATTTTACTTATTATTTACCAAGTACATAGTAGGACCAATGAAATACAATTGCTGACCTTAAATCCCCTGACATTGTGGGTTTGGTCCAGGTAGAACATTAAAGAAGTAACACAAACAATAATCTCTCCCTGGGAATGTTCTGTTAAACCATCACACACCAAGGAGTTAGTGACTGGTAGATTATAGCATAAAAATGAACCAGACTCTCCCAGGGACATCTGCAACCAAGCAGAAACATAGACTTTCACTCACTGAATCTTGTGATTCCAAACGTTTGCATATTCACTATCCTAGTCTACCATATTCCAAATACTAATCCAGAGTCAAAGATGTTTCTATAATGGTTCTTATGCAAAAGAAAAAATATGCTTTTAAGAGTGACAGAAAACTTCCTTATCCTGTCCAAAATATTGCCCCTGCTGACTCATAGCCGAAGTTTTCAATTGAAATGCTTTATAACAAGATGTTTTTCTGAAATGCATAAATTATATTGGCATATTAATTTATGATATCACCCAGTTACAGTTCTACAGAAATAATTTGTACAATATGTACAAAATCTAGCTCAAGTGTTTATCCTGACAGTGTGCCCTAAGTCCCCCAGGAACAGAAGAATCATATGAAGGAAATCTACAGTGGAGCTATATAATCTTAGAAACTTCATCCTTTAATAGGTATAATATTAAGCCATAATATTCATGATTCCATAGTTTAGTACATGCTGTTATAATATAAGGATTAGCTCTATAGAAGGAATTTATTTTTATTCCCAGATCTGATAACTGTCTATGGCCTTGAACAAATCACAAAGCTTGCAGTACTTGTCTATAAAAAAAGACCAGTAGGTTCAACAAATCCAAGGTCCAAACTGCCACTAAGCTTGCAAATAGCTAACATTTCTCAAACACTTGGAAGGAAGAAAAATGTTTTCTGCAGTTGGCTTCACATTGTAAGTTTCCCCCTCATATATTCTCCAGATGAAATATGATTTTGCTTTTATCCAAATGAACTTGTCAACTTACCAAATAAATTGTCAGAAAGAGAAAATTCATCTGTGGCTGGTAAGTGGGAGTGTTCGATGAGATTCATTTTGGATCCCATCCAAGCTTTTCTATTTGCAAATGCACTTTTACCTTGGGTGTCATCAAAAGAAAAGTCTAGGAGGCAAATAAAATAGAGGGAATGAGGAGGTGAATAATAGGAAGGTGAGTCAAAGCTAACTTACAAAAACGATTTCATTTGGAAACATTTTCCCATGGTGTTTCTTTACGTAAGTGTCCTCAGCCTTTATCATTTTATACCTCTATTACACTTACAAATGTCCTAGGTAAACGCTTTTAAAAGAGATATTTTTAATTATCTGGGGAGTAAATTATCATTTACTTTCATTTAAGTAGTAGCATTTAGTGGACTGGAAGTGGAACCCAGCTGGAGGAGGAGGTAGAGAACTTGCTCTACATTTGTAAGGTTTGGGGTATAAGTCTTGTAATATAGTCTGTTGTTTTTACATTTGGAAGATTTAAGCAAAATGTGATGATATTTTGGTTACATTTTAATTTTTTACATGCAGTAAAGAGGGAATAAATACATAACAAATAAGCTAGGAATAGAAAAACATAAATAAGGCAAAAGAATTTAAAAAGCACCACAAAAAGAACTGATAGACTTAAAAAAAAAAAAGATGGTTACCAGAGAAGAAAAGGAAAAGAGGCTGGAGGAGGAAGCAGAATTGATCAGTTTAGCAGTATGAAACACTCGAATTTTAAAACTATGTAGGCAAGGTGTATGTGCATAATAGTGTAAAGTTTTATAGCATTGTAAAACTTAAACTTAGATAGCATTGTATATCTGTGATAAATCAAAAAAACTTCATGTTTTATAAAAGTTCTTGCATTTAGGTGAGATAAATTGACTCTTTTAAACTTTATCCTATTTTGAAGTCTTTTGCCAAGAATAAAAGTCATTGAAGACCACTCCTTGCTGGAATTTTCTTAAGAAAGCATCAAGTCAACAGATCAAAATTTTGGGGCATAGTCACCACCTCCCCACACCCCACATCAAGATCCTTAGTTTTTCCTTTTAGAGAAAATTTGGGAGGCTTGCATTTTTAGTTGTGTATATTTGGTCATATATTTATTTGGGATAAAAAGAAGTTATGATAAAAAGAAAAATAATTGTAAATTTTACTCAAATGCCTAAAATTTCATCCTGAGGTGGTCAGAAAGAATAAAAAAATCCAAGAATTATTGTTTGCATTTAGATTTTCCTCTAGGTCTGCTTCCTTTTGATATGTCTTCTCTCTTAAGAAGTAATTTGAGGGTCAAAGGAGTGACACAAGGGGTAAAGGGTCTGCCTTGCCTGAGCTAGCCTAGGGTGGACAACAGTTCTTTCTCACAGCATCCCATCTGGTCCCCCAAGCCAGGAGCGATTTCTGAGCTCATAGCCAGGAGTAACCCCTGAGTGTCACCAGGTGTCCCACCCCCAAGAAGTCATTTGAAAAATTATAAAGTGAAAAGTTATACCCCTGAGACTTTTCCAAGGTTATATTTTCTTTAGACTTATTTTAAAATATTCTTATACTGTTCCTCATGAGAAGTCATTCTATTTACAAATAAATATTTATACTTGTTACTCAGAAAGATAATATAGAATTTTTGTTAAAAAAAGTATTTAATTCAATTCTTTGAAACTTCTTTATTATTCATATCTCTATTCCTTTCTCTTTCACTCATAAAATATTGTCCATTTAAAGGAAAATAAGTTTGATATATATATCTGGCTTCAGGAATGTTAATTCATTCAATTCATTAAATCTTGATGTCAAGAAACATATATTGAAGACTTGGTATGTGATCATTTATGTGTTAAACCTTTACAGATAACATGGTAAAATGGAGGAAAGCATAGTTCAAGAAAACAAGTCTAATAATGAATAGAGACATTTTAAAAATAATCACGTAAATGCAGATCATTATATCATTGTGAAAGTTGTTATAAGCAAAGATTGGGATACTTGGATCGAGAAGTTTGGCTTCAACAAATTGTTAAGAAATAGGAAAGTGGCTGAAGGGAGTATGATTTCAATGGGGAAAATTAAATATAGTAAGATACTAGAGTACATGTTATTGGTGACATTCAAGAGAGGATAAGGAAAAGGAGGGAAGAGAAGGTGAGAAAGAGGAGAATAAAAGGAAGAAGAATAAGAGGAGGAGACAGAGGAGGAGGAGGAGGTGGTGGAGGTGAAGAAGAAGAAGAAGAAGGATGAGGAGGAGGAGGAAGAGGAGGAGGAAGAGAAGGAGGAGGAGAAGGAGGAGGAGAAGGAGGAGGAAGAGTAGAAGGAGAAGGTGAAGGAGAGGAGGAGAAGAAGAGTGGGTGGAGAAGATGGAAGAAGGAGGAGGAGGAGAAGAGGAGGAAGAGTAGACACTGAGATGAGAGAAAGGACGAGATTCCAATGAAGATAAACAAACTCAGGTGATGGTGAGATTGCAGATATGTGGTATATTGGGTCAACCATGGCAAGATCAAAGCCTAATTTTCTAGCAAGCCAAGAAACTTGTTGGAAGAAATCCACTCAAAGTAAGATCTAGGGACCATGATTGTTCCTTCCAAAACAAAGACTCAATCATTAGAGGAAAGTGTCATTCTAAAAGTCACAAAGGATCTGAACCACTTGTACTTGACTCAAAAGTTTTTCCTGCTAGTCTGAGGTGAAAAGGGAAAGTGTTACACATAAAAATTTTGTATGAAAACATTGAACTATAAGGTATAGCTTTCCAACAGAATGAACCTTGTAGGAAAGTCCTGGTTTTAAACAACTGACACATATCACAGTGGGACTTTGATCCAAAGAAAACTCAAAGGGACCTATCTGGGGCAGTTGTGAAAGAGCAGGAGTCAGTGCTGTCTCTCCCCTGGGGAAATGCCCAACAGATAAATTGTGGCCACTGGTCAGGACTACTTTCCCACATATACCTAGAGAACAGAGGAAGTGATTAGAACAGACTTTATAATATATAATATGTTTACATATTATATA
>PVKC010053372.1:0-10136 GCA_004027635.1 Crocidura indochinensis
CACACACACACACACACACACACACACACACACACACACACACACACACACACACACACACACACACACACCCTCTAAAACTTCCAGATGTTTTACCCCCTTTCCCATATATTTCCATGTTTGAGAAAGGCCTGGTGTTAATTCAGAAGTCAGGCAGAGAGCATTGAGTGATTAGAAGGCAGCTATAATACTGTTTCATTCAGACAATGATAGTGCAGACTACAGGAACACTTCCAAATAGGGAGAAGTGCTCAAGCTTCAGTCCTCATCTGTGTTCCAAATAGCTCAGGACATAACCCTATGCCCACTGCAAACTCCACTAGCTTTCTTCCCACATAAAAGAAAAATAATAATGATGATAACCTTTCAACACATATCCTCAGGCCTCACCCCATGTGCAGTTGCTCCATATGACTCAAGGACAGTCCAATTGATACCTTTCTCTTAATAAGGAAGCCTGACTCATTAATAGGCAGATGACCTTAATAGGTCCTTCCCTTCACGGAGCTTTCTTGGGATCTCACCTTCTCTGAAAATTCATCAAACCTTCACAACAATTAATCTACCCCAAATTCACCACACCTGTGTTGTTACATAATGTGAATACCAGGTGCAGAATTTGAAGTTCATAAAGATTCAATGTAACTCCTAAGAGCCACTGAGTATGGCCCAAATTCTACCCACCAGTCACAAAAAAAAAAAAAAAAAACCCAACTAGAAACAAAAGTAAAATTGAATCAGTGAAATTCACTGAGTACTGCCAAATATAGCCCCAAACCCCAAACTAACCCACACTCACTCTTCAACAACCTCAATTCTTGGTTCTGCACTCAGGAATTACTCCTGACTGGTAGGGGAAACTAGGGTGCTAGGGATTAAACCCAGGCCACCCACATGCAAGGTAAATGCCTTACCATTGACTTGATTGTGCAGTCTAAAAGGGATATTTAAGAACAAACTATTTTACTGGCCTGTGAATTAAATCAGTTCTACTAATTTCACTCCCTTCTCTCTTAGGGATAGAGAGAATAAGCAACTTTCATGGAAGGATATAACTAAGTGACTGTAAGACCTCAGGCTTAAGAGACAAGTACTCAGTTAACAGTTAAGAATCCCTGTCACTTAGATAAATGCATTCCAGCCACCTCTGGGAAGAGTTCATTTTCTACTGGTCTTACTAGGTCAACTATTAAACTACTTCCAGTTAAAATATAAGATGGTCCCAAAGTCTAGTCCAGGTGATCTTCCTTCTCGGATAGAAGCACAGGGAAGGCTCAGCAAGAGTTTGACAAACACAATACAGTCTTAAGTTCACAATCCTCAAGTTTCAAAGTCTTGGTGGGTCATTGCTTTCATGGGAAATTCAGATTTTGGGTCCTGTGAGCACCCATTCACATTTATATCTATTGATGAATACATTACCTTGTTTTCAGGTGTGCTGTTGATGAAAGCTACTGCACTGGATATGTATTATAGGTTTATTGATGCTAAACTCACATCCAACAGCCCTGAAATTTATTGACTGAATGAAGATTCTTTAACATTTTGCACTGACAGGTAGTTGAAAGTCCCTTAGCACTATCCTAAGGGTCATTTTTATTTATATTTTATTTATTTTTATAATATCTTTATTTAAGCAGCATGATTATAAACATGTTTGTATTTTGGTTTCAGTTATAAAAAAAAAGAACACCCCCTTCACCATTGCAACATTTCCACCACCAATGCCCCCCCCTTCTCCCACCTCCCCTACCCTCTGCTTTTATTTGAGACAGGTATTCTATTTCCCTCACTCACTACCATTGTCATGATAGTTGTCAATATAGTTATTTCTCTAACTGCACTCATCACTCTTTGTGGTAAACTTCATATCATGGGACAGTCCTTCCAGCCCTCATCTCTATTGTCTCTGGGTATTATTACAATAATGTCTTTTTTTTTTTAAATCTGGCAGATGAGTGAGACTATTCTGTGTGTCTCTCCTTAAGGGTCATTTTAAATTGTAAAGTTACTAATAAGACAATGCCTCAAAATGTGGAAAACATTACTTTGAAAAGTAATGAAAAGAAGGACACTAGTTTGCAGAAAGAGAGTTGAAACTCTAACACAGTGTCTTCTTCTTGTAGCCACTTTGTGTTATGGACAATGTTATCGCTCTTATGCACATATTGGCAAATGCCTAGAAAGTGTCATGGTGACTTTTGGTGGCTGATCAATGACTGATTTACAATAGTTGAGTACATGGAGATGAATTTGTCAACCATTAGACCCATTACTCCTTTCCTTGTAACCCAGTTATTCAACAAGGAATCTAGACTTCATCTTCAAACACATCTTCAAGATAGTTCATCTGTTCATCTTTTTAAAAAAAAATCACCATGGTTTTGGGGCTTTTCTCTTGGAGGGGTGAAATTGAGTATTTGTAAAAATTGAAGGCAGGGTTATGAGAAATACAACCTATTTAAACTGTTTTATCTTTGAAAGTCAAGTCTGATATAATGCAATGTAATTGGCACATGTAATTATCACAAGATAACTGAAGAGCGTATAAATCTTTATTCCTAGACCCCTACAGACTGGATGGTTTGACAGAGGAATCTTACTGAGAACATTGATCATTTCTACCTATCTGGATATGTTAGTGTGAAGAATCTCTGTGTCTGTATTTAAAGCCCTTCCTCCTTTCACCAGGGAGACAGTCCTCCTCCAGGCCTGACGCCTCACTTTCTCACTCACATTAGGCTCCCTGGTCTAGCACACACTCTGCAGGTAGACTGATCAGTGACAATCTCAATGCAGAGAGAACAGTACTCAGCAAGACACAAGGTCCAGTAAGGTCAGGGTGCAGTCTTCCCTTTTTGCCAAGTCACCTCAGTTACCAGGCCACAGTTACTCTCACAGTCCTTATAAGATTCTTTAAACCAGAGATCAACAAATCTTTCCTGGAAAAAGTTCAGGACTAAGAGGCAAAAACAAGAATTTTTTTAGAATTCTGTATTATTACAAGAAATGAAATAAACATTCACAGTGTTTTCAAACATTTTAAAACAAAAGTTCTTCTTAGAGCCAAGAAGATCACCCAAGTTGTGAAGTGTTAACCTTGTATGAAAAGTCTAACATTGGATCCCCAGCATGACACTGCTGAGTGTAGCATTGGTGGCCCCCAAGACATAAGTAAATAAGACCCTAGTGACATCCAGCATTCTCAGACTTGATCCCTGTATATCAGCCTACACCTCCCACCCAGGCATCGTCTAGAGGGGCTCTGTCTCTCTATCTCTGCAAGAAATGGGGTAACAAACAAAGCCATTTTATCTCATGGGCTGTGCAAAACAAACAGTGGGCTGGATTTTTCCCGGTGGACTCAGTTTGCTGACTTGTTTTAGTTGAGATCAGAGCTACCCTCCAACACTTACATTTTAGAGGCAATGTTCCTTATGAGCTATGGCTCTCCAGTACTGGAAATGCAGCTGGTTTTATTTTATTTCCATTTATTGAAATGGAAATAGACACATGTGAATTGTGGCTAAGCAGCGTTTTAGAGCCTCTACTGTCTCAGACCCTAATAATTTTGATCCTGTCATTCCTCTCCTTTACAGACTCTGTTTCATGAAATCAGGATACATGGACAGCATCAAGAGGTTTGACTCCTGGGATGTCTTTGTCCTGTATTGTTCATCTCTGACTTTCAATGTGGATGCTATTCTATCATTGTCATTCTAAGTCAAAATCTCAAGGAGTCTAGATAAGCTCAAAGTATGGGTTTAGACATCATAGCATACTCATAGTTCACTATCTAAATCTACAGGAATTACTACTAGCTCAAGGCAATTTAAGAGTTCAGGAGTACTTTGAACCCCCAGTGTCATCATAAAGAAGGATATTTTTCTCTCTGTAGTCAGGTCTTTACATAGAAAAAGTACTCACTTAGTTTAGGAAAAAGACAGATCAAAATTACACGGAGCTATCTATGAGTCTCATACCTATGAGACTTGCCACTACAAAAAGAAATTGGAAGATACCAAATGTTGACAAGGATATGAAGAAAAAGAATTCCTGCTACACTATTGTTGGGAATATACATTGGTGCCGTTTCTATGAAAACTACTATAGAGAATATATAAAAGAAGAAAACTAATTTAAAACAATTTAAGTGGCTTTTTTTTTCTCCTCTACTTTTCAATAAATTTTTCTCTACCTTCTAAAATAATTAAAAGTGGAAATGCCATATATACAGTAATATGACTCAGAGAAATGTATTCAGAGAATATAAAAACACTAATTTGGAAAGAAATTTGCTCCTACGTTTACAGCAGCATTGTTCTCAATATTCAAAATAGGAAATTAAAGCTAAAGACCCATGAACAGATGATTGGATAAAGAAGCAATGGTATACTCAAATGAATACCACATTTTAAAAATTATAGATGAAATTGTGGCATTTGGGAGAGAATAGATGCAACTTGAAGTGATCATGCTAAGTGAAATAAGTAAGGATATCAAAAACAGATGGTACCATTCAGATGTGAATTATCAATAACTAAAGAAAATAAGCTGGCAAAACAATTTAATCTCATTGCCAGATTCACAGAAAACTATGATTGTTTCTAAAAGGCCTGGGGAACAGAGAGTGGGAGAATGGTCTTCAGAAGAGGAGGATAGGGAAATCTTGGTGGTAGATGCAATGAGCTTGAACCCCATAGCTGAGGAATTCAGCTAGATATCAGAAATCCTATAACCTGGCAAGGTCACTTTAAGTCAATAACAAAGAATGAAAAAACAGACAAAATTTAAATCAGGTCTTTGCTATCTGGTTCTCAGTCACTGCAGAGACCAAAAGCTAGAATCATTGTCTATCTTGTGCCACCTAATTTGTCATCATTTATCCCAACAATGGGTTGATGTCTAAACAACTAGCCTCTTATTTAGAGGCTAGAACTTGAATTAAGGGTGTTCAAGTAGTTGGATTATGGTATCAGTTTGCATCCAAATGACAGACAGTTGACTTTTGCTGTGTGTTTCCATAGTGGAAAGCTCAAGAGAGCTCTCTGGTGTCTCCTTCATTGGGACACTTGTTCCATTCATGAGACCTTCACCCATGTTAACTGAATCACACCCCACAAGTCCCTCTATATACTATCAGGCTGGCATTAGAGTTTGATCAGGATCAGTGAAGGAGTCAACATTCAGTTCAATGCAGGCACTCAATCTAATTCTAAGATTTTCTGAAGTACAGATTTATATCTCTTTCTATCAGAAAATTGTGTTTCAATTTTTCTAATCTACAAAGCTCAGTAATGCATTCGGTAAAATATCCAACAAGGGACAGTCATAAGAGCTGAACAAGATATTTGCCTAAGATTTCTGAGAACATCTTATTGACATATGGCCAGATATAAATTGGATTTCTCTAATGCATTCTCAGTGAAACCTTTGTTGGTTTTATCTTTTAGATAAAAGATAGCAGGTTTCGTCCTCAGTGAAACCTTTGTTGCAATGGTTAACTCCAGGCCCTTCCATTGAGTCATTGAGTACTGTTTAGGAAAGAGATAGGATGAACCTAGTTCTGGAATGGTACCAGGAATAAGAGCCCAGGAAATGACTATTTCTTCTAGCCAGCTGGGAGCAGTTTTTCACATGCATGACCTGCAGTCACAGAAAATCTAAGGAACAACCAGTAATCTTTAGCAGGTTTTTCTCAGCTCGACCCCCAGGGCTCTCTACTGCCTGGTTGCCACCTGTCTAAAGAGTATTGAACCTGAACCATTAACATTTTTTCCATGTTGATCATGGGGAGAAACTGGGAAACAGGGAGAGCCTGCAGAAAAACATATTTACATAATCTGTATTCTATTTTTTCTCTGGAAACTTCATATAGCCCCTGAAATTCCAGGTGGGAGCTATGAGGGGTTGGGGTGGGGGTTTGCCTGCTATCAATTTGAAGCACAGTGCAGTCCAGCTTTCGGATGAATCCATAAACTATTAGGATTGAATAGGGCATGAGTCAGTCTTCACTGTTAGGGGTGCCATTGCTCCCACCACTGTTCTGTTCCCAATGAAAGTGGGACACACACACACACACACACACACACACACACACAGAAACACACACACAGAAACACACACACACAACACATGCTTATCATCAAAGAATCAGTCTTACCTGTTTGCATGTTCAATCTAGAATCTTTCCCCACTTACTCAGTTGTTCTCAATTGGTTTTTTATTTAATTTTCTTGAAGAAAACCCGATCTTTTCCACTGCAAACAAAAATTTAAATTAAATATTTTCATTTAATTCCTTTTTTATCATTACATTCTTTTTTATGAAAAGTAAAAAATACAAGTCTGGTGAAACTACCTCTTTATTCCAATAATGCCCAGAGATGCGCTGGTAGTTGTGAGAGGGATAGAGTATACATACACACAGCAGGTTTCTCCTTCACAAAGCAGAGTACTCATATTTTATTTTAGATGGTTGTTTTTTTTTTTTCAGTGTCGTGGTGGGATTTGGGACACCACATATGTGAGAATGTGCCCTACCATAGTGCCACACTCTTAGTCCAAAGAATTTTGCATTTAAGAGCTAAAAAAAATATGTAGGGAAACTTCTCACCCTGAGATCAATGATTCTGAAATGGTTTTGAGATTCTCTTTGCTAAATAACTGTGGGTAAATCCTACAAACTCTTTGCATCTGCATCTCTTTTTCTGATCAATGAAAAAAGAACAGTACTATGAGTCTTGCAATATGCTAAGTGCGAGGTATATTAAGAAGAGCAAGATTTGATCCTTGACATTGAGTAACTCAAGAAGATGTGAAAAGGAGAAGCTTCAAAAGTACTTCCCTTCTACAGAATTAAATAAGGAAGTGAAGACTATCTGCAAATTGCTGTTTCCCATAGGGTGGAGTGCAAGTAGCCCTTAGGACAGCAGCTAAGAGAAACAGGGCTAGGATGACTTCCAGAAAGCACCGATCAACTTCTTACTTCCCACCTCTAAGTTTCCTCTCCCACTCTGAGCTGCATCCCAAATAAGAGCCATCTCTCCAAAATGTCTATCTTGTAGTCCAACAAATTAGAACATCAGAAGAAGCCCTGGGTTCGATCTATGACACTACTTTACCCTGAGTACTGCCAGGAGCTTCTTCTAAGTTTCCAACTGAGAGCACTGTGTGATACCCAAACCAACAAATGAATAAATAAACAAAAACGAAGTACAGTGTCAGAATGCCCTTTAAAAAATGCCCATTTTTATAAATGCCATATATGCCACTCCCATTCTCTCAGTCTAAACTCCTTAAAGACCAACTCCCAGTAGTTCCCAATAGCTCCCAGTAGCTGTAGCCTTCACTGAGCCCGCTATTGCCTTCCTCTACCTGGACTAAGCCTCCAATGAGAAATCTTTCCCCAAGGCCAAAATTGGTAGAGACTTTTCATTTACGTGTTCCCAAGTTTCCTTCTGAATACATCAGACACTATGATACTGGCAGGTTTGCTTCTCTGAACCCTGGTAGGCAAGCCAGCTCTTAAAGACTAAACACCCCGGGGCCCGGGAGATAGCATGGAGGTAAGGCGTTTGCCTTTCATGAAAAAGGTCATCGGTTTGAATCCCGGTGCCCTATATGGTCCCCCGTGCCTGCCAGGAGCAATTTCTGAGCATGGAGCCAGGAGTAACCCCTGAGCACTGCCGGGTGTGCCCCCCCCCCAAAAAAAAGAAGACTAAACACCCCACAGACACTATAGAAGAATGAGAGTGGAGAGGGAATAAGGGAGAAAGGTGAGTATGAAAGAAAATACAATACAATTCTGGAGTCCTTGGAAAGCTTGGAGAGAAAGTCCAGGGGATGGACAAAATTTCCACACAAATCCAGGCCCTTCTCTGCTTCAAGTGAGGAAAAAGAAGTGCTTAGAAAATAGCCTTTGAGCCTCTCCTCTTCAGAAATAGAGGAGGCTTTTGTGCTAGCTGACTTCATTCTACCTAAGCCAGACCTACATAAATCAAAGCAAATATCCAGGAGCCATGCACCACTGCAGAATCTGTGGATGCAGTGAAGCTAGCAGCCTTGTACCTGACTTGAAAGGCAGCCGAAATAAGGAAGCCAGGAGGCCTTTGGGCTTGACAAAGCCAAAGGAACATTGTGCGAATCCCGACTTCTCTCTGCAGGGCTGTGTCTTGCAGGACTCACCCCAGTAGCCAGCCAGCAGTCAGGTTGCATGGACAGCCCATGTTCTGTTCAACGTCACTGGGCAAGCGAGAACAGCTAATGCGAGGTCACGGACTCACCCACACAATCTCTTGTCTTATCTTTCCTTGGCCTTGTTGAGGATTTTCACTCATCCAAGGCTTTCAGAGATGTGCCTGGGAGCCAATCTCTCCTCTAAGAGCTCTCGAGGGCTTCCCCCAGGCTCTCACACACAGGATAATGTGGAAAAGAGATGACATTTTTCAACCTGATGGCTCAGGTTCTAATGTCCCACCCTTCATCTTCACCGACAAATTCCTCATGGCTGGATTCCCAGACAGAGTATGAATTGAGCTCTGTGGGAGAAATTCCAGAGTTAAAGGCATCTCAAGGTAATCACGGGCACTCTTCCGTGTTGGGATCACTCTGGCTCTCAAGTCTTTAAGTGAAGCATTGGAGTATTTTACAGTAAGAGCCCCTGGGAACCGCTCCCCTTTCTTCAGTTCATTTAAGGAGTGTCTCACTTCTCCATCCAGCACCAGGGGCTCCTACTGGTTTAGGAATGGGGTGGGGAATTGCTCTGTGGAACACACACAAACACACACGTGGATCTGCTGTGTGTCTTTCAGGAGAGGAGACAGAAAGGAGGCCTGCTCTTTAATGTGGGTGCCAGGCCTTTGCTCCTGCTTGGCCCACATGCTGGTTCCTAGAACAGAGTCTTCCCATTGTACCAGCTCTGAGCTCTGGCCCATCGCCTGTGGCAACTTTGCTCAATAAGGTCCAGGATCACTTTCATGAGCAACCAAAAAGACAACCAAGCAGTTTGCTTCTGTGCTTGGAATGAGGAAGGGCAAGCGGGAAGGGCTCCCCCCACCACACACATATCTGCTCAACTGAACCTTCTGTCCTCATTGTTTCCTCTGCTCAGTGTCTGTAGTGCTTGCTACTGACAGACAAACCAAAGTCTTGGAAACTCCAACAGGGCTGCACCCTTGCTGCCAAGGACTCACATTTCCACCTCATGGAAAAGGCACCCACTACCTCTAAGAGCTTCACTGGCACCTGATGCCAACCACAAGAAGAGTTAGTTAACCACCCCAGGTGCTCCTGCAGATCAGGACCTCAAATGCACTTCAAAGAAGGAGCACAAAGAAGCTGAAATGATTCACCAGACACCAGACAGGTCATGTAGATGGGAGCTAGTTGGCTATGATCCCCAAGTGAGAATTGTGCCACCCCCACCCAATACTAGCGAGGACACACAAGCTAGAGCATAGCATTCAGAAGTCTGCTTTCCTCTCTGCCCTGTGAAACAATCCACCCACAATACTGACAAATCTAGAAGTCCCTATGATTTCGAAAACTTGCTTTGAAAATTGAGGCAGGAACATTCATCCCAAAAGGCCTTTTACGTCAGGATCCTTCATGGACCAGCAACCACCTCACTTCTCTCACCCATCAACCCACCACTCTCTGACTCTCTCTGCAGAGAGAGTCACCTCCTCTTATCTCCCAGCAGCCGCAGCCACTCTGCTATCTCCCAACCTCTGGGCACCCAATACATAGGAAAATCAAACATATAAAAGACATTAGAAAAACTTATGTATTCGATATACTGAGGGTTAAGTAGATAGCTCCAAAGAAATAGCTGGAGCACAGCATTGCATTTCAGAATCATGAGTTTAATCCCCAGAACTTCATGGTCTCCCAAAGACCACTAGGGAGAAATCCCTGAGCACTACACTGAAAGGTATTGCCCCAAACCCAAACATTTTTAGTAATAATAATAAATACATAAATTAACATACTCCACCTCTGCATCATTTTATCTTGTCCATTACAGCAGTAAGTAAAATGTGGGGCATAGTTTTGTCCAAATGCTTATGGGGCACCCTGGGTTTTCCCCACTTCCAGGCCGGCTCCAGAGGCTGGCTTAGGGGTGGGGCTGAATCT
>PVKC010053373.1:0-10138 GCA_004027635.1 Crocidura indochinensis
CTTCAAAAGACTGATTGCCCTAAGTAACAGAGCACAGAGCGTGTGTTTCCAAAGCTACCTATGGCTCGGTAGACAGATAGGGCACTTGTCCTGCATTCAAAAAGCTACTACCAATCCCTGGCACCACATATGGTACCCAAAGTTCAGCCAAGAGTAATATTTGAGTGCAGAATCAAAAGTAAGCTCTGAGCACCACCAGGTGTGGCCCAAAAAGATACAGAAACAAAAAAAGAAAAAAATACCTATGTGGGGTTGAAGAACAAAAACAGGTTAAAGCATTTGTACCACATGATTTATTGAACACAACCAGGGATCACTCCTGAGCACAGCCAGAAATAACCCAAGTATCTCAGAGTGTGATCTCTCACCCCCTGAAATCAGAAACCACCTAAATGGTAGAGTCCAAGTCTGTAGATTACCCCAAACCTGCATGGTGTTGTGGGTGGAAAGGACATGTGGATATATGTCTGAGAGGTTTTTAACCTTTTATTCTTTACCACCTGCACTAGCCTCTCACATGAACTCTTTAAAAGAAATCAAGAGAGGCTTAAGAGATAATATAGGAGGTATGGAACTTATTTTGCCTATAATTAACCCTGGTTTCATCCATAACAAGACCAGGGATGAACACAGCACAGTCAGGAGTAAGCCTAAGCACAACTGACTGAGGCCCAAAGCCAAACCGGGAGATAGCATGGAGGTAACGCATTTGCCTTTCATGCAAAAGGTCATCGGTTCGAATCCCAGTGCCCCATATGGTCCCCCGTGCCTGCCAGGAGCAATTTCTGAGCATGGAGCCAGGAGTAACCCCTGAGCACTGCCGGGTGTGACCCAAAAACCAAAAAAAAAAATATTATAAAAGAACACAAACTAGGGGCCAGAGCGGTGGCACAAGCAGTAAGGTGTCTGCCTTGCACCTGCTAGCCTATGACGGACCGTGGTTCAATCCCCCAGTATCCCATATGATTCCCCAAGCCAGGAATGATTTCTGAGTAACCCCTGAGTGAAAAACAAAACAAACAAACAAAAAGAACACAAACTAGTCTTCAGAGTAAGCCCCAAAAAGACAACAGAAAGTTCTAGTAAACTCTTAAGCAACAAATAATTATTAATCAAACCAAAATTCCCCTGACGTATAACACTGCAAAGTTCTACTAGTTTGTGCTGATTAAGGAGTACCTCCTAAAGAGTTGTGAAAACACAACTAATAACCCCATCTGTTCCACAATGGTGTCCAGAAGGTGTTACTGAAGATACTGACTTTAGAAATATTCACTTAGGTAACTGAGCTAAGTATGTTATCCTTTTTCACAAGAATGTCATGAATCTTTTCTTAAACTGTCATTAACAAACATAAGAAATATCTCAATAAAAATTCTTATTTGTTGGGTTGGTAGAAAGTAGAAAGAGTGAGTAGTACTGTAACATGCAATAATCTAGCATCCAGGTCTACATCAACCTCAAAGTAACCTACTAGAGGTTGTTTCTATGAACTGCAAGCCATTTTTGAGGATGGAGGATCGGGGAAGTAATTGGACTGGTAAACATTTTGAATGGGAAATAAATAAGCTAATAAAATAAAAGACAGTACAACTCTTTTGTAAGATAAAAATGCATGCTGCATACTGTACTTGGGATAATAATTGCAATGATCTCATTAGGGGGCTCTTACTCAAAAGACTGCATTTCATTGCTTACTAGGTTTTCATTTTAAGTTGCAAAATGGAACCTCATTTGGGCTAGAAAACTAAATATAATTGCTAAACACTCAGAATCAGAGGAGATGGGGTCTCTGGTCCCTCTAACTGCTCAATGACTGACTGTTCATATGCCACTAGATCAGAGGCTATAATTCTTGCCAGACCAGAGAATTAGTTAATTAGTTAATCACTTGTGACTATCACACTGGAGAGGAAAGACCCAGAGTTCATTATGTCACTAAATGATTTGGGAGGCAACCATGCAATCTCACCATGTAGAGTATCAAAGAAAGCTGTTTTTAATACTTTCAGTGTATTAAATAAAATATGATAGTGTCCAATGAATATAATAGTGGCCAATAATATATGAATGATATTCATGAGATCTGTATGTAGAAGGTCCAGCCTATTTTAATAGGGCTCACTATAGATTCACCCCAGGGTACAGGTAACTACCTGAGACCCGCCCAGAATTGGGCAGGGCCTTGGGAACAGATATTACGTTTACTTTACCTGCAAGACCCTGCCCATTTCCTGGGAGGGGTCTTGGAAGGGTATATAGAATTGAGGTCTTTGGCCTTTGGGCCCTCTCTTTGGCCCTTTTGGATCCTTGCCAGCATGTAGGTTAGGGGTGACATGGATGAAAGAAGATGCAGGGCTAGCTAAGGGCATAATTGGTTAGTAGCCACATCTGATGTCTAGGGCTGAATAAAGATGTTATCTCTCTGGAAGCCTGCCTGTGAGTGAGTCTGATTCTTGCCGCAACCATCTGAAGATGCTGACCAAGCGGCTAATGGGGGTTGAAGTCACGTGGCCTGGGATGGCAGACCAAGGCCTTCATCTCCATCCAAGTCCATCCTAAGGCCTGTTTTACTGCACTCACAATAAATATTAATCATTAGATGCCTTCTTTCCTTCCAGAAGTAACAGGATAGAACCCAAATAAACTGCTTTCTGAAAATGGGTGAGGAGATTAAAAAAAAAAACAGTAAAATTGCTAGGGTATCAGTGAGAAATGTGGTAATCAAATCTGAAGCTAGACCATTGATTGGGGCAAAAACATAGACCAAGATCTTACTAGAAAGAATAATTGATGATAAAGAGAAGATACAAGATTTAGAGGAGGATGAAGAGGACAAATTGTGAGAAAATATTGCCCCTTTATTCATTATTAGATAGATAAAAGAAAGAAAATGAAAGAATTGCCAAAGTTGGAAAGTTCTTGTTAATCCTAAAGAAGGGAATCTTGGCAATCAACACTTATTACAAGGGAAGTCAAAATAGAGACAATGACATATCATCTCATACCAATAAGAATGTCACATATTAAAAAATCAGAAGCTTGTGACAAAGGATGTTGAGTGCAGTTAGGGTAGAAAAGTGTTCACAAAACATTGAGAGTTGAAACTAATCACTCTGAACAAGAACTGGGTGCTGAAAAGTGATAACGTGATATGCATAATACCCCTTCTTTAACAATAGTGCAAACCACAATGTCTATAGGGGAAAAAGGAAGAGAGAGAAGTAAAATGTCTGCCTAGAGGTAGGCAGGTGGGAAGGTCAGAGGGAAATGAAACTTACACTGATGATGGGTGGTGTACATTGTATGACTGAAGTTTAATCATGAACAATTTTGCAATCACTGTGCTTAAATAAAATAATTATTTAAAATTACAATAAGCAGAAGCATGTACTTGCAAGGATATGATGAAATATAAACTTCCATTCACTGTTAAGGGGGGATATTGTTTGGTTTACCTCCTGTGTAAAAACATAATGGAGATTTCTAAGAAAATTTAGAATTGAGTTGCCATATCAGACAAATCCAATTCTTTGTATCAACCTCTAGGACTCAAAACAGTCATCCAAAAGGACATCTGAACACCATAATTTATTGCAGCACTTAGTACAATAGCTAGGTTTTGGGATTCAGGTAGGTGTCCAGTGACTGGTGAGTGGCTAATGAAGATACTGTATGTATCTTCAATGAAATACTATGCAACTGCAAGGCAGGATAAAATCGTGCAATTTGCTACAACTTGGATGGAACTGAAGGATATCTTGTTGAGTTAAATGAATCAGAAGAAATACAAATACCTGTTATTCTCACTATCTAAGGCATATAAAAATAACAGGTTGAGGGGATGCAAGGCATTGAAGTGGGAATGCCTAGATTACCCTGGTCCCTAAATTGCAGAACTAAGAGAGGGAAAGTATGGGGTATCCTTTCCCCCAAGGCCCTAGGCTTCCTTTTGAGATGTTAATCCCACATGGTTGGTCAGAACCCCCCCTACACACACACACACACACACACACACACACACATAACACATACACACTTGGAATGGATGGCGATTTTGAATAAAGAATAAAGGTGCTGGCTTGGAGGGAGGAGAGGAGAAGAGAGAATGACACATGAAGGAGGAAGCAGCAAAACCTGAGAGAGAGGGTCAGCAGAAAGCTTAGCAGAAAAGTACATATGAGAAAATGCACATTAGCAGATAGAGGCAAAAGCAAACTAACTCGACGAAACTTTGACTGCTTGTGAATTATTTCTCTGCCGTTTTCCTACAACTTCAGATCGGAGTGCTGAAGAGGCTAGAGACGCCATGTCCTGCAGGAGGCAGACTCACCCAAAATGTGAACTTTATACTTTATATTTTATATTTAAATCAACAGGAAAGAATGAAACTAAGGAAAGACGTAGATGAGAAGCAACAAGGGTGGGGGTTGTGTGAGGTGTGGTATGTGTATATATAAGCCACAACACATAAAGCAGGAAATCCAAAGTCCAAAAACCAAACTGGCAAATACATCTATCAAAGAGGCAGATTGGAAAGTGGGAGGGAACCTGGGATATTGGTGAAGGGAAATTGACACTAGTGATGAAATTCTGGTGTTGGAACATGATATTATTGAAATTCAATTGTGAATACTTTTGGAAATCATGCTGCCTTAATTTAAAAAATAATAATTGTGAATAAAAATAAAACTATGAGGATAAAGAGGAAAATGAAAGAATAGCTAGTTTGGGGAAATGCTGATTATTATTAACGAAAGGGAAGTTGCTGATCAAATAAAAATATTTACTTATATTACTTCCAACAATCAAATAATACCAGAAATACATAAAGATAGTCTCTTTGATAAAAATGCATAGGCTTCACTTAAGGCAAGCCTAATAATTGATTCCAGTTGTAAATCTGACTTAATACGCTATGAAAATGTTTCCATTGTTCTTTCGGAATGAACAAGTTTGGATTTTTAAGAATCATATGCAAAGGGGAATGTTTGAAAAATAATTTCTTAAATAGCAGTATAGAGTTACTAATGGGCTATGACAAGCAATTTTCCTAGTCTTTCATTTTCAAATCCATATTTCTGAATAGCTCTGAAGTTTTGCATTAGTCTCACAGATTTCCCCAAATGATTATGCCGCAGTAATAGAATAAGAAGCATCTGCAGCAGACTGATTGTATCGCTGTGTTTACTAAGAACGAAGGACTGTGACAGGCAGGCTGATGGGAGAAATACGTTCAAAGATTACTATTATTAAACAACCAACTGTTAAAAGACCCACAAGCTATATTAAGAGGAAATATCAGAGAACTTGGTTTTGTTTCTAAAGACAAATATTTTGGAATTCATCCACATTAAGCTCTCACTTTTTCTTACCATGGTGCTTGATTTTGTGATAAGTTTGCATACATTATTCTTCCCGGAGGTACGTTTGGTTTAATTAAATTTTACTATTAAAAATATTAAACCGACTTCTTATAATTCTTGGAAGTCTGGTGTGGAGGCACACAGTGTCTGTACCAATTTTTGGAGGAGCTTCAATGACTTATCCTGGAAAATTTTAGAGACCAACAGCCATGTAAAGCTCAGAGAAACTTCCAGGGCATTCCAGAAAATATATGGCTCTAATGAAACTTACTTCTCTAAAGACTTAACCTCTTGGTACAGGGTTCAAGGAAAGGTTTTCAAACCTGCCAGCTAACCTCATTTTTTTCATCTTCTGCTTTATACTAGTCCAATTTTTGTTCTTTTTTACAAATAAGAATTCATGTTGAAGGCATCAAAAATGAAATGCTATGGAGACGTTTAATTTGTTCTGATCTTGTCCTTGTTCTGATTTTGGTTTTTGTCTTGTGCAATGACCTAGTGATGCCAGGTGAGAGTCTAAGAACTGGGCACCACAAAGATGCAAAAGGCTAAAAAGGCTTTCTGCCAAGGAAGTTGTAATCTCAGTTTGCAAGCACCCTGCCTTCATTCCTATCTCATATTGACAGCTGGTCTTATAGGAGGGCTAGCTGCAAGGTCTATTAGTCATTTCGAAGAGATGAAATGAGAAAACATGATATGTCATAATAAGAAATCATCCTTACCGAATGCAAAAGGACTATTGTGTTAGAAGATATTTTGTCATATTTTTCCCACTGTAGTCTTTCATCTGATGGGTTAACCCAGGGCTCATTTGCACGGTGATTGCCAATCATCCCTATCCAAAGTATTTAACAAAATGGAGCCCCACTCTGTTCTCAGAAAGCATCACACAGCGATTTTAAAGCACTAATCAGGATGGAGAAAAACACACTAGTCACCCTGCCTTGGAAACCAAGAAATGCTTTTGGAGCCATATTTCATGCTGGGAGGTCATTAGCAGCCCGTCCATCCACAGCAAAATGTTTTGCCACAGGTAATAATGGCTGTAGTTATTCCTAATGTTTTCAAATGTTGCATGAATGAATGAGAGTCTGTTCTTGTGTCAGGCCATAGCAAAGGGTCTTTTGTAGCTATTATTTCTTTTATTCTTTATTCCATACTTGGCAGCGGGGATGTTTTTAGACTTCTGAAAATGCATGTAAAAATTTTTTTAAAAAAGAACCAAAAATATAGACCCAGGTGCAAGGGCATAGACAGGGCTAATGACTTTAAGAAAAGATTCCCGTGTCTTATGTCAAAAGCTTTAGCTGTCACTAAAAAATAAACAAAACCATGAACAGTTCTTTAAACGTGTTACACAGACCCCAAACTATCTTTATTTTATTTTTCTAAATTTCTCTGTGGAGCAATTAGCCTTTAGATTCTTGTTAACCTGTTAAGATCTTCAATCCATTTTACTTTTGTCAAGGTCTAAAGATAAAAAAGGGTGACTAGAGAGTTTATTCATTAGATTTGCATAGAGTCAGGTTTGATTCCCAGCATCCCTGAGCACTGCCAGAAGTGATTCCAGAGTTCAGGGTCAGAAATAAGCCACAGTATTTCTGAATGTTGTTCCATAAACAAAAATTAAAAAGAAATAAAGACAAAGAAACAAAGATTCATATTAAGCTCAACACTTACTACACAATACCAAGTAAACTTTCTGATTTCTAGCAGTCTGGGTTTCTCAACCACAAAATTTATTGACTAAGTAGACACATTGCAAAGCAAAGAGAAGTAAGGTTATGCTTGAACTATAGATTAACTCATATGTACTGGATTAAAAACCAGATTCTATTTTATATTTAGGAAAAACCTTTATATCAGACCAGAGGAGATCTCAGGGATACAAAATATGTAATTATTTTGACCTGTTATCTCAAAACAAAATCTTCCCCCAGATTCCCACAAATGGATCCTCTCACAAAAAAGTTAGTGTTCTACTGTGAAATGGCACACGCTACTTCCTTTTCCTAATCAAGATACTAAGGGAAAACATATCCATGGCCAGGGAGAGATTAGATGGATATTCTTCTGTGTACCAAAAGGGGGAACCATGACAACTGATGAACATCAATAGTCATTTCATCTTCCAGTCTTTGCCTAAGTTAATGAGATCATGGATAAGAAGTTCACTAAATACTTTCTTTTGGGACAATGACCTAAGCCATTGGGAGATATCCAGGATTGTAGGTAGGAAGATGACCAGTAAATCCCAATCCCAGAGTCATGATGAACAAGGATGGGTCTCAGAGAGGTGAAGTTCATTCACCTTGACTGTGTTTATGCCTCTGATATTCTCATAGAATAAGATGCATGATCATACCTTTTGGTCTCTTTAAACAAACATAAAGAACATGAAAATCCAAGAGTCTCTTGGATAACTGAAAACTGCATATATAGATAGAGAGACATAGATTGTTTTGATATGGATAATCAAAATAGATTTTGATTATATATAGATAATCAAATAAATAATCAAAATGGATTAGATAATACATAAAGATAGATGATATAGATGGCATAGATATTGAATTAAATAGAGATGAGGTACAGTTCCTGGTTGTGCTCCAGTAGTTTGCTCAGGGTCACCCATGCAATGTTTAGGGGACTCTGAGGGTCCAACATAGTGCTTATAATATACATTTTTGAGTTAACCATGACTGATTTCCACTCACTGGATGCTCATCAGTCATACTAGAATACATGGAGGCAAGACCTGCTCAATTCTTTTTCAATGGTCAGAAACACTAAACACTGTATCCAAGAAGTACTGTTTCTGATGGCATCTAGCCAGTGCCTTCCCATGATCAACTAGAGTCACTCAGGGGCTCAGATGTTTAAGAACATTAGTTTCTGTCAATATTTCCTTCTACTCTGTACACTTTATAAATCCTGCAGTGTTCGTTGTCTATATGGAAGGGGCATTTCAGAGTTTAAAAAACTTCTCATTAGTTCTTGTAACTTTCTCATCTGACCTGTCTCCACTTCTTGGTGTTGGTTCAGTCCTATCAAGCCTTCTATCTTGCACTTACTCACTGCCCCAGAATATATGCTAGAGGTGAGGGGAACCTGAACTAATTTAATCCGCCCAGGCACTCAATTTGGACCTACCTGGACCTCCACAAAGGTTACTTTATTTTGACTCAGTAACCAGCATCTTAGACACTTTTTCCCCCATGCAGAGAGAAGACAGAGTGAGAAGAGGAAGGGGACAATGACAGACATTTTGGAAATCAGGTCTATTAAAAGCACCCTATTTCTTAACCACAATATTCCTACAGTAACTGGCTCACAAATTTCCAAGATGCTTCCTTGTACCAGTCTCTGAAATAACATTTGAAGCTTAGATTCCAACCTAAATTAATAAAACCTCCAGCAGTCCCTCAATCCAAACAGAACCAATGAAACAAGACTGTGCAGTTTTCTTTCTTCTTTCTTTCTTTACTAGACTAATTACAGCTCCTTCTTTTTCTCTTTTCTCTAGCTGGAGTCCCTGGAATCTCCACAGCTGTACTTGTGTGTCTTCACATCCCATGCTCAGAAAGACAGTATGCCAGAGCCTGAGGAAATTAAAGAAACACTGGCAGAGCAACATTCAAACATTTTTTGAAGGACAAATTGGCTTCCTTTCAGGATCATGTGTGGATAGTGAAGAATTATAGCATTATAGACCCCAGAATCTCTGCATGACAATGGAGCCATGGGGGATCAATGGTAATAAGAAAAAGGCTTAGAATAGGAACGATTTAGCCATGGTGGTGGGACCCTTACGCTTCTAAGTGGGAATTAAGTTTGCAAAGGTGGAGAGAAACAAATGGTAGTGTGAGATAGACCTTGATTCTCCTTATAAAAAGACTTGATCATAGATCCAGAATCATGCAGACTTAGCCATGCTTCTGGACAGCACATAAATGTCTGGATTTTTGAAACAACTCCTTGGGAAAAGCTAACCTCAAGAACAAGGAGATTAGGGGGGGGCTAAGCAGAGGTCAGTCATGGATCGTTGCACACAACATATAGAAAATTCTGATTTGAAAGGTAACCTGAAAACACTGAAGCTCTGCAGCACTAAATAAACTTTCTAAAGTTCAGATGCCAATCAGAGCCTCCATTTGTAAATGTAGAAATCTCAAGAGCAGCCACTGTTGACAAATTGCTAACATTTCCTTGCATCCGTTAGGCCAGAATGTCATTGGGAATAATGTTCTGTACATTCTTACAACCCACAGTTTCAGGATATAGCCAATGAGAAAGCAAAGCAAATGCAGAGTGAAGAAAGTATTTTTAATTATAGCGCTTCAGTGTTTTTCCAAATGACTATTTTGCCCTAATTTGATTCTTATAAAACTTACTATGAACTATTGGAAATTGGGCTTCATCTCCTGCCCATTCATCCAATTTCTCCTGGTGTAAGAGTCTGGTATTACCCAATGTGCTGTGAGCTCCTGGGGAAAATGAGCTAAACAGTGGCAGAGATCAAAACTCCAATTCACTCCAGATATTGGGCTGAGAACTTTAGGGCCACTGAGCAAGTGAGAAGTGTTTCATATTTTTTTTCTTATTTATTTTATTTCTGCACAGTTCATAACCTTCCTTCACCTTTCCTGCATGCTTCATTTTGAGGAAACATCCAGCTGTGCTTAGATTTTAATCCCATCTTTGAGGTCAGGAATCAGCCCTCGTGGTGCTCAGGAACCCTTTGCTGTGACGTTTGGTTGACTACATGCAAG
>PVKC010053374.1:0-10135 GCA_004027635.1 Crocidura indochinensis
ATGGATCGTTCCTGGCTTTGTAATCGAATACGGAATTCATGGCCAGCGCAGGCCTCCGGGATGTGTGTAGGGGGCTGGGTCACTCACCAGGAGGCAGCAGATGTACCCTCTCCCTCGCTCCTGCTCCATACCACTGGAGCCCCAGGTGCTGTGTGAGCGCCAAGGGTCCCGGACACTTTGCGATGGGGTGCTCAGGCTCAGGCGGTGCAGCCGCAGCTGGCCACGCTCAGATGACATCTGCCGAGCCAGTGTTCCTTCCCACGAGCACCATCTTCCATGTGTGTTGCAGCCACAGAAAGTGTCCCCCGGGCAGCCGTGGGTTCCATCCACGGCAAAGTCATGTTTAAAAATTCATGCCCACCAATAAACCAGACTTCCGACTCTGGCAACAATAGGGATGAGTCAGAATAGTGATGTTGGAAGGCAGCGCACACACACACACACACACACACACACACACACACACACACACACACACCAGGTGGGTTGCCAACCACAGAGATGGGCCCTATGACACAGAGGTGGCTCCTCACCTTGGACTCAATGCCCCCTGCATATCACTGCCGGCTGCCATGTGCCACTCCTGCTTCCTTCACAGCACCAAGGACTTCTGTTGGAGCTTTCTAGAGAAATCCCCAAACACCAGCCCTCCCATGAACAGGGACCCACAATCCTGGACCCCCAGAGAATGGACTTCCTTGGCATTCTGATGGCCCATGAGTGATATCTGGGACTGGAGGGCACGATGACAAATGATCAGACACTATGCTTGAAAGGCTCCTGTCACTTGTCCCTCAGTCTCTGAGCCACAAGTCTCTGCTACCATGGAGAAGGGAAAGTGTCTTCAATACATGATGCCAGAAAATTCAACTGTCACATCCACAAAATGAAGTCTAGGTCATGATGGAGCATCGGCCACAGACATTCATGCACCCTGACAGTCATTGAGTGGTCACTGAGTATGTGTGTTCTGTGAATAAAGTGAACAATCTGGAATACAGCTGCTGAAGTAACCTTTGGATTTGGCTAGCAATATGATAGCAGTTTCCAGAGGGGACAGGAAGTAGGTGGGAGGGAGGACAGAGGGCAAGTTTGATTCTGAGATGACACTGGAACTTTCGTGGGGGGTATGTGGGGGCTGTATGCTGAGTTTCACAGCACTGTAGATCAATTTGATACAAATTATTTACCTCTAATTATGGAATGGCCATATATATGCATAAATGTACACTCATGAATACGCACATTTATTTGCACTTAAGAACACACATGCAGGGGCTGGAGTAATAGCGCAGCAATAGGGTGTTTGCCTTGCGTGCAGCCAACCCAGGTTCGATCCCTGGCATCTCTATGGTTCCCAAGCCTATCAGTGCAGATCCAGGAGTAACTCCTGAGCACGTCTAGGTGTGACGCCCCCCCAAAAGAAAGAACATGCACGCTCATGTTCACTGATATGTACACATATTCACATACGCACACACATAGATATTCATGTATGGACTCACATACATGCAATTACTTGTTTGTACCAACTGTACATCCAGTCATGGTCCAATGTTGGGGGGCCCAGTTCTTCCTGTGGGACCCTCCCAGATAATCAGACACACGTAAGATGTGGACTGGTGGCTTCCTTGAATGAAATGTGGGGCAGTGGACTGAGTTCTGATCGTACATGAGCACATGGGCCTTGCACACAACCTTCCTCTCTGTGTCTATCTGTTGGCTGCTTCATAGAATGACTGATGTAAGTGAATGAAGGAAGCCAGGACAAACTTTTGGGCACCAGCAACCCCTGCTCCATCAGCCCACGGCCAGTGGTGAGCCACGTGGAGAAGGCACTCGGGGACCAGGCACGGGCAGGGCCTGGAGGAGAGGCAGTGGTGCAGGTGGTGGTGGGCACATCTGTGAGAGGCCAACAGTGGCCGTTCAGAAGAAATGGTGGTGATTTTACTGACTGAAAGGGCCTCACCAAAATAGATGCCGATTAAAATTAGCACCACAGGACAAGAAGTTGCTAATTACCAATATGAAAAATTGAGTGGCCGGGAAGGACAGGCAGAAATCTCATTACTGTCCACAGGGACGCGGTAATGGGGTTGTACTTCCCTGCTGGAAATGAGTCACTGACGAAGCCGAAGCCCGGTCCTCAGCTCCCCACAAGCTGGTGGATGCTCGGGAAGTGGACAGCTGATCGAGAGTCCGACTCCCACCTGCAGACCTGCACGACTGGCCTGTGTTTTCTTTCCACAGGCCCCTACTCCAAGCCCCGGTACAGGGCTGCCCAGATCTGTAGGTCCCAGTGCCTGGGTCTGAATCGGAAGGAACAAAGTGACAACAATGGGGATCGAGAGGTGCACGGGCGTTGCTGCGCTGTTTCCTCCATTGACACCAGTTCTGTGTAACACATACACACACTTCACCCCCACTTATACAAAAATGCACATAGCTCACACATCACATAATTCGCATGCCTAAAACATCCACACAGCACTCACATGCATTCACTTGTAGGCTGCACACGCTCACAGACCACAAACTCACGCTTCATCCCCACTCACACGTTTCCTCATAGAAAACACTCACACATTCTATATTTTCATACTGCACGACTACATACTTACATGCCACACACTCTCACTAGACACACTTAAATGCCACATCCACTCACACCATACACATTTACAAACCACACACTCACACATGCCACACACTCACATACTGTACACACCTGACAACACTCACACAGCCTCACTCACACTTAGAGTTCACATACATATACCTCAAACATACACAGACGCCACAGTCACACATCACACTCAAACCCACTGTACTTATCTGTGCTCAGACCCACACAAGATACCACATGCACACACATAGACATCGTGATTACACATCTCACAGTTACACACACTCTCATACTCCCCCACTCATGCACAAATAGGGGAAACGCTGGAAAACTGAAACGACCACCAGACCAGCTTCAAGTGGCCTACTTTGTCTCATCACCGCTGGGATTTTTATGATTAACTTGGGGGATATATTTTGGGAGTGGGGTGGGCCACACCTAGAGGTCTCAGGCTAACTCCTGGCTCTGTGCTCAGAGCACACACCTACTGTGTGTGGGGTCAGGGAACCAAGTCGGTTTGGTCACGCGCAAGGCGATTTCCTTTTGTGTGGTTCTATCCCTCTGGCTCTGTGCTGGGTTTTAAGAGTAAGAGCCTGTGTTAGTGTAGGCTCTAAATAGCTATCAGGCTGTGCCAGCTTTACTGAACACACCCTTGGAAACGCTTACCTGTTTAACGGTGCCCACCTGCATGCCTTTTACTGGAAATGGGGAGCCATTTCCACCTACCACCTACCTGCCACCTCCCTCGTGTGCATGCCCTGCATGTCTGCTCCTGGTTCCAAAAACTTGATCAGTTCCTGCCTTCTGGGCCTGATCTCGGACCCACCTGGGTGTCGGAATCAAGGTGACAATGGAGCAAAACCAGAAGTGACAAAGCAGTAAGTAACCAAGCAACGGTGTCACTCCTCACCCAACAGCAGCTCAAGGAGCACCGGCTGGAAGGCACCAGCATGGGTGCGTGGGTGGGTCTCCCAGTCGACCATCTGGGGTCAGACAGGGGAGGTAGAGGTGTGGGGCTGAGTGAACAGGGAGGCTTGGGTGTTCCAGGGCTCCTCCAGTGACCACTGTGAGCAGGTCAGCTCAGTTGTGGGGACACCTGCATAGAGGCAGTTCTGGGGTTCTGGGGGACCGGGATGTCTGTCTCCAACCATCTGACAGCTGCTCTTGAGGTGCGGCTTCTTGTCATGTGATGGCAAGTGCTACTACATTTGTGAGCTTTATTTTGTTTTTAGTTTTCAGGAGTACCTTTATGGTTTACTGAAATCTAAGCTGCAAGGCACGAACCACAGGTAGCACCTTCTCCGAAGGTGTCCTTGGAGAGCAGGACTGTGGGGACAATAGGTCTCTATGGGGGTGGTCCCAAAGCTGGTGATCCCAGTGGCAAGTGTCAACTTAGGGTGGTCAGGGCTATGGAGGCCCTGAATGTCCTGCCCCAGCGTGGGGCATTCACGAACAATCATGGTCTCGGGTATCAAGTGTGGGAACTAATGGACCAATCATGGGTATTGGATCTCAGTGGTCTTCCAGGAACTTTCTGCACCTCCTCCATCAGGGTCCTTTTTGGCCGAGCTCTTGTGTCCTCGGGTATGGGCACATGCTGGCAGGGGCAGCCCAGGGGCAGGTGCCCAGAGTTATAGTGCCTTTGCCCATCAAGCAAGGCCCTGGGCTGTGTCTTATACCAGAAGAGCTTGTCCCTAGATCCCTATGTCCCTGCATCTTGTGTCTGTGTTCCCATGTCCCTGCATCCTTCATCTCCATGTCCTGTGTCCCTGCCTTGGGAGACCCCAAAATAGCAGTGAGGGCTGAGGTGAATTGTGCAACCTGTATGACCTGCTGCTAGAACCATGCAAAAACACCACTGAGAGGAAACACAGGGGTGATGGTAGAGTGTCCCCCCAGAATTCACACCTAGATGAGCCACGTGATACAGAACAGCCCCTGGAAAACAGTGTTCCCAATGTGGGTCCTTGGGACACCAGAATGGCCCCACCCTGACCACCTAGTCATGGCCCCTGAAGCACGCCCCTTGCAAGGGAACATTTCTGTGTTTGCTGCTATTTCCAGCCATCTACCCTTCACTGACCGAAAACATTTTCCCCTCTTACTGGCCAGGCCAATGCGGGAAGCCACTTTCTCTCCTTCTTGCACTGTGGTGCTCCCACCTGCTTGCAACAAAGTCTGATGACCCGGCCTGGAGACCCGCTCTGGCTCAGCCATCTGGCTGCAGCTGCCAGTGCTAGTCTGAGCTTCGGGCCCTAGCCCTGCCCAGTCACCCCAAGAGCTTTCTCTGTCACTTAGCCACAGGGCATAGTGTCTCACAGAGGCAGATGAGGCACACTGGGACCTGGGACCTGGGCCCCCCTGGACTGACAGGACAGAGACACTCGGGGTTGCTGTTCATAGGACTCCTACGTCTGTTCTGTGCCGAGAGCTCCCAAGAGACCAGGACTGGTGGTGCCATTGGGGAGGGGAGGCAGTCACCCCACACAGTCACTCCATGCCCGCCTCATGCTCCAGGTGGTGGTACCCAGCTGCCTGCCACCTCCTGAGGTATTTTCTGCTGAGATCTGGGACCCCTTTTCAGACAACAGGAGGGCAGGGTGAGGTGTCCCTCAGATACTTACAGTCACCACACAGGTACAGGGGCTCCTGTCCAGGCCCAGAGCAAGGCCCTCCATGTGAAGGAACCGAAGGCCTGAGAAGACACAAGTCAGAGGGGCCGAGAAGCCAGTGTGGGAAGCGCAGGGCAGTCAGGATACTGGGGCCCTTGGATGTCTGAGGTCACTTTTCTCCCTGATCCCTCTGAAGTCCCTTTTCCCTCACTGCTATGTCACTCCTGTGAGTAGGTGCTCAGGATTCTCCTCAGAGAAGGTTTTGGATCCTACCACCAAGTGATTTTGTTTCAGGAGACGACTCCGCAAGCTCAGGCCGAATTCTGGTGTGTGCTGCGGGATGTTGTTGGTCGCGTGGGTCTTTCGCCCTAAAACCAGCCAGCGCTTTCCTGCTGAGAGGCACTGAAGGTCAATACTTCTCACAGCACCCGCTCCAGGCTTATGGGCTCAAGGGCTCTGCACCCATCTGTAGGGTCGGGGGGCTCACTAGTATGTACTCAGGAAACCTGAGCTGCCTGATGCTGAAGTGCTAGCCTCAGACCCTTCTCAGAGGGCATGGGTCCTGCTGAGGGTGCCCAGGCTCCCCAGACAAGGGTCTGTGCAGACTGTCACTAGCCTCAGAGCCAGGCAGCACCTGAAGACGACGATGACGACGAGCACATCTCAACAGCCTCCACACAAGCCCAAGGAAGAAAGTACTGCTGTGGGCCAGCCCCTTCGCAGGACCCAAGCAGGACAACCCTGTGTCCTGGCATGTGCCTGTGACCATTACAACATGCGTTTCTCCTCAGCACCACTTTCTGGCACACAAGCAAGAACTGCCATCCTGAAGGCAGGAGGTCCTGGATGCTGCCCTGAAGCCTGTTCTGGCAGAATGCCCCCATTTTTCACTCTGCAGAGTAGATGGACCGATGCCCTGTGGGAAGCTAGGCAGGCCTACAGCAGTCGGGCAAGGGAGATCTGGGATGGGGCGAGGGGAGCCTCTGGGCTGCACCAGGGCTGGGAGTGTGACACCACAGCACCCTGAAGCCTGGACACGGCGTGGCAGGAGCCACAGCCAGAGTCTCTGCAGAGAGGAGCTGCTCTGCACCTCAGGATCCCCCAGACTTCACATCCAGGTGTGGATGTCCAGGGGCTCTGCTGGGAAGCTGCTGACTCATCAGGTTTGTGCCGACTCACTGTTCTGTGCCGACTCACTAGACTTGTGCCGACTCCCTAAGTGTGTGTTGACTCATTACATTTGTGCTGACTCACTAGATTTGTGTTGACTCACTAGATCAGGGATGGCGAACAAGTTCGACACAAAGAGTCAAAATTTTAAACTGTGGGGGCCGGGCCGTGGAGCTGGAGGTAAGGTGCCTGCGCTAACCTAGGACGGACCGCGGTTCGATCCCCCGGTTCCCCATATGGTCCCCCGTGCCTGCCAGGAGCGACTTCTGAGCACATAGCCAGGAGTAACCCCTGAGCGTCACCGGGTGTGGCCCAAAAACCAAAAAAAAAATTTTTTTTAAACTGTGAGAGTCAGAGAGCCACACCATGCAGTGACCTGCCAAAACAGACAAGCATCTAATTTTAACAATAATCTATTAAACACATATTGCATTTTGCCATTTTGAGTGAGGGTACAAATCCTGAAGTGATGGTGAGGGTATGTTGCTTCCTCCACACTAAGAACTAACAGCAAGATGTGACACAACATGTGGCACGTGGGTCCCCCAACCACCTGCTCTCTGGCTCGTGCAGTTGTTTCTGAGGGATGGGAGACGGGATGACGCAGCCTCGGGGCAGGACTACGCACTCGGAGATCTCTCCTCAGAAGCAGCATAACAAAATCCAATGTGGCAAAGAGTCACGGTATACAAATTAATGATAAGAGGCAAAGAGTGGCATTCATTTTGGCCAGGAGCCACATGCGGCTCGAGAGCCAGGTCTTCACCACCCATGCACTAGATTTATGCTGACTCGCTGGTCTGTGCCCACTCACTAGATTTGTGCCCATTCACTGGCTTGTGCTGACTCACTTGTGGGATTAATCGGACCCCATCTCACTCAGTATATGCCTTGTTTCTCATTGGCTGGGAGCATCTTTGAATGTAGCATTGGTGTAGGATTGAATGTACGATTGGTGTTTAGACTGCCTAATCCCACCTCTGGGTGTGGTCTGTTCCTCCCTAATAAATAAATACTCAGAGTTTCAGGAAAAACGCTCTCTGCATTTCCAAACTTCAGAGCTTGTACTTCTTAGGGTCTGAAGGCTTACATGTTGGAATTCCTGAATCCGTTTTCCCTCTTTGTGTGTGCGCATATCCACACATCTATGTTTGCTTCCAAACCTGACTCTCTCTAGTGTCCTGACTTTCGAACCTGAGGTTTTATTCTATCTACTCACTGAGTCTTTGCTGACTCACTACTTTTGTGCTGACTCACTGGGTCTGTGCTGACTCAGTGGCTTCCTGTGTGGCAAGGGTGACCCCTGTCAGGGTTTTGCTCACCTCTCAGATCTGCCTCCAACTCTTCAACCTGACTGTGTCCTGGACCTGCTCATGTCAGCTGTAGAGAGACCCTGGGTCTCTGCTCTGAGTTTGACCTTCATGCATGGTGGCTGTAGGTTCCCCACAGGTCAACATGCCTGCCTTTTACATATTTAAGCTTTAACACATGTGATCATATATGTGAGAAAGCCTGGAAATCATGACCTCAAAATAGAAATCAGCCACCAGAATAGGTGTCTACATTTAGCAAACATGAAATGGCCGTTTTCCTGGGCACTTAATGGAGGCCTCCACTGTCCCTCTCTATATGGAGTCCAGTTTTGCAGTGTGACTCCCTGGGGGAAAGGAGAAGAGCTCCCATGATCCTCTGAGCACCTGAGAATCGACCAACATTTTGCACACCCACTTGGATGCCTCAGACATTGTTTGAAGACAAAGCCGTGGAGACATAAAAACAACTATCGAAAGACAAATGATTTACAGGAGAATTGAGAAAAACTATGAACCATTTTCCCCTTTTTAAAAAGTATATACTTTATTTAAGCACCTAAATATAATTACTTTAAGCACTGTGGTTACAAAATTGTTCATGATTGAGTTTGTCGTACCATGTAAACACCCTTTACCAGTACCCATTTCCCGCCAACAATGTCCCCAATTTTCTTCCATTCTCTCCTACTCTCATGCCTGCCTGTCTCGTGGGCAGGCATTTTACTCCCCCTCTCTTTTCTTTTTTGACACTGATTTGCACTATTGCTAATGAAGGGGTATCACGCATATCCTTTTATCCTCTTTCAGCACCCAGTTCTCATCCAGAGTGATCAGGTTCAACTATAATTGTCACAGTGGACTAACCACTCATTACCCTAACTGGATTCATCACTCTTTGTGGCAAGATTCCTACCATGGACAGGTCCTCCTGATTCTCATCTCTATTGTCTCTGGGTATTATTACCATACGATCTCTTATTTTTCTTATATTCCACAAAAGAGTGAGATTATTCTGTTTATACCTCTCTTTCAGACTCATTTTACTCAGCATTATAATGTCCATATTCATCCTATATAAGAAAATTTCCTGACTTCATTTTTCCTGAAGGCTGTATAGTTTTCCATTGTGTATATGGACCACAGTTTCTTTAGCCACTCATCTGTTGTTGGGCATCTGGGTTATTTCCAGATTCTGGCTATTATAATAGTGCTGCAATGAAGTAGGAGTGCAGAGGGCATTTTTGTATTGTGAAAAACTACAATCTTTATATTACTGAACCTGGAATTCAGACTGCAAAAATAATGCATCAAATGAAACAGCAATAGACTGAGCTCATGATAAAACCATGCATGTCATGTGATCTGTACCAGTCATAGGATTTATGTATGCCATGTAAATCATGTTTCATATAATATGTGCCTATCATATGACTCCTTGTACCATGTAATATATATTATATCGCATGTGTCATATAACTTACACAAACCATGTAACAGGTGTTATCATGTAACTTGTTATGTAACCTATGTGTCATGCAGCTCCTTGCACTGTATAATGCATGTATTATAAACTCATATAACTTAACATGTCAGCATATGTGTCATGAAATGTCTTTCATGCAGCATAATATAAAGTTGTCATGTTGGATGTTTGTGAAAATAATGTATGTCATACAACACACAAAAATCATGCAGCACTTATACACTATGTTCTGTGATTTGTGTGTCATGGAGCACACATGTGTCATGTGACAAGTGTGTGTTGCTCGATGGGGAAGGGTAATCTTTGAGGGGGGCAGAGGTTTTCTTGGGCTGTGCTGATGGCTCTGCTTGAGCACAGACTTAGGTAGGGCTGGCAGCGCTGCACGGGGGTGGGTTGGGGATGGGGCCGGTGGTGGATTGTTGGGTGAGGAATCCTGCCTGTGACGTGAATGAGCCTCTCACCTGACCACCTGAAAAGACTCCTTGCTCAGTCTCCCCAGCACAGCATTCCCCATTCCTTCGTATTTAAAATCTGGAATATTTAAAGAGATTTTTTTTAACATGTCACAGGAAAAGAGCAAGATTCCATAAGCTCAGCAAGGGTTCTATTTTTATAAAAACTCATTTACAAGAAATTGAAAAGATTTAATTTCCAGTAGCATCAAAAAATGTCTTCAATAATTAGGAAATGATTTCCTTTGGTGGCGATTGGGTTCAACGTATAATTTGATTGCTGTCCATTACATGAGTGGAAATGTAGGCAGAAGTTCTTAAAATGCAGCTGCATTTCATTCCAAGTTATGATCATGAAGACTGGGCATTTCATAAACTAGTAGATTTTGTTTCTAAAATATCTGCATATAACATTTTCAAAGCCCACGTTCGTCCTTCAAGTTCATAAATGACACAGTTTTCCCACAACCATGCAGCCC
>PVKC010053375.1:0-10122 GCA_004027635.1 Crocidura indochinensis
TCCCATATTCCTTTTCACAGGGTTGCTCTAGCTATTCACAGGTGTTTATTGTTCCAAATGAATTTCAGGAGTTTTTGATCCACTTATTTGAAGAATGTCATGAATATCTTTAGCAGGATTTCATTAAATCTGTACAATGCTTTCGGGAGCAATGTCATTTTAATGCTATTAATCCTCCCAAATCATGAGCAGAGTGTGTGTCTCCATATTAGTGTGTTTTTATTTTTTATTTCTTGAAGCAGGATTTTGAAGTTTTTTTGGTATAGGCACTTCACCTCTTTAATTAAGTTGACTCTAAGTTATTTGAGTTTATGTGAAACTAATTTCAATGGGATTTTTTTGTTTTGTTTTGTTTTTGGGTCACACCGGGCAGTACTCAGGGGTTACTCCTGGCTCTATAGTCAGAAATAGATCCTGGAAAGCTCGGGGGACCATATGGGATGCCGAGATTTAAACCACCATCCTTCTGCATGCAAGGCTAATGCCTGACCTTCATGCTATCTCTCTGACCCCTGAATGGGATTTTTTAATGTCTATTTCTTCTCTATCATTATTGGTGTACAAAGCCATTGACCTTTGCATTTTAATTTTGTAGCCTGGCACTTTGCTGTATGGATCTATTGTTTCTAGAAGTTTCTTTGTAGAATCTTTAGGGTTTCTAAATATAGTATCATGTTATCTGCAGACAGTGAGAGCTTGACTTCTTCTTTTCTTCTCTGGATTCCTTTGATATATTTTTCTTGCCAAATCGCTATGGCAAGAACTTCCAGGACTACATTGAATAGGAGTTGTGAGATAAGACTGCTTTGTCTTGTACCAGATTTTTAAGGAAAGGCTTTTAGTTTATCTCCACTGAGAATTATATTTGCCATTGACTTGTGATAGATGGACTTGATTATATTGAGAAAATTCCTTCTATTCCCATCTTGATGAGAGTTTTTATCAAGAATGGGTGTTGGACCTTATTGAATGTGTTCTCTGCATATATTGATATAATCATCTGATTTTTGCAATATTCTAATACTTTCAATCTGATATTTTTTTTGTTTGTTTATTTTTGGTTTTTGGGCCACACCCGGTGATGCTCAGGGGTTACTCCTGACTATTCGCTCAGAAGTCGCTCCTGGCAGGCAGGGGGACCATATGGGGAACTGGGGGATCGAAACGCGGTCCGTCCTAGGTTAGCGCAGGCAAGACAGGCACCTTACCTCCAGCGCCACCAATCTGATGTATTTTTAATTTCACATTTTTTCTGGTACTTATTTTTCAATATAATAGTCTATTTACATTCACTCTAGTTCATATAAGTGCCCCACTCTCTATATTAAACTTTATTGAAAAATATGTTTTTCCTAATATCAATTATATGACATATTTTATAATTTAATTCATATATTTATCAATATTTAATTGATAATATGTATTGATAATTTTAATTCATTTCTTGTGAATAATTTTCTACATTTGAACTAATAAAGATTATCTGTATATTATATTTCATTTTATTTTAGTATAATCACTTTCACCATATTCTTTAAAGATTATCTAGATAACTTTCTTTTAGAATCAGATATTACTAGTATATTAAAATAGTATTAGTATAATATATTAACTAGAATCATTTTTATCTACATATTTAAAAATGTCACATTAATTTTGATTCTATGAACATATATTTATTCACTTCTGTGCTTAATTTTTAAATCTGCACCTTCTCTACTTAAACTATGTAATTTTATCAGAAAAAAATTAAATAAAATTTTAGTTGAAGCATCATGAGACACAGTTAAAATGTTCTTCATGTGTGCATTTCAGTCATACAATATCCAGCACTCATTCTTTCTTCAGTGCACATTTTCTGACACCAATGTCCCTGGTTTCTTTCCCAACCATACAAACCCTACAACTACCTCAATGGTGAATATTTTTCTTCTCTCTCTTTTTTACACTCTGTACTTCTTTTTACTTTTAGTCTCTATGGTTTACAATAATAAAACTGAAAAGACATCACTTTATATCTTTAAGCGCCCATTTTTCATTCAGACTGATAATTTCCAAACATAATTTTCATAGTTATTCTTTATCTAACTGCACTCACCTATTTTCTGTGGTAGGGCTCCTACCATGGACCACTTATCCTGGGCTTCATTTCTATTGTTTTGGTGTATTATACCAAACTTTTTATAGCTCACAAATGAATCAGATTATTCTATATCTATCCCTTTTTTATTTTGCTTAGAATTTGTTCTTTATATCCATCCATGCAAAAGCAGTTTTTATGACTTTATTTTTCCCAATAAATAGTATTCCTTTATGTAAATAAATGTACCAAATTTCCTTATCCACTCATCTGTTCTTGGACACTTACTTGTATTTAGATTCTGGCTCTAGTAAATCATGTTCCACTGAATGTTAAGTGATTAACGTTTATAAGATTAAGTGATTTTTTTTCTTGTTAAGTTCTACGGAGCCTTATATATTTTAAACATTATGCATTGTTAGGTAGATATTGCATGAACAGTTTCTTTCATTCCATGGGAAGTCTTTGTATCCTGGTCACTATTTCCATTGAAATGCAGAAGTTTCTTAGATTATTGTAGTAACATTAGTTTATCTTTGCTTCCACTTGCTTGGTCAGTAGTATGTTATTCTTAAAGATGCCTTTGATTCTGTGTCATGGAATATCCTGCCTATGTTTTCCTCTATGGACCTTATTATTTTATCCTAATATCAAGGTCTTTAATCCATTTTGGTTTTATTTTTGCATAATGTTAAGAATAGGTTAAAAATTCTTTTTTGTTTTGCATGAAAATAACCAGTTTTCTCAAGACCACTTTTTGAAGAGACTTTCCTTACCCCCACTTTATATTTCTTACCACTTTATAAAGATTAATTCATCAGATACTTGAGTATTTGTCTCAGGATACTCAAGTCTATTCCACTGATGTTAAGGTCTATATTTATTACAATGTTACGCTGTTTTAATTACTACCTCTTCACAGTATAAAAGATTTTGAGTGAGTAATGACTCCCATATTCCTTATAAAACCCATGCTTCTGCTTGTTGTCTCTACCTGTGTGGGGATGCTGAAGTTTGTTCATTCGAGCAATCTGCAACTTAAAATGATTATAGTATATATGAGAGTACCACTAAATACGGTATAAGAAATAATTATCAAAATCTTCACATTATGAATAGATATTCAGTTCAAATAAAATTGGACATGCAATTTATTAATTATTCACATACCTCATAAATCCCATTGATTGTACTGTCTCACTACCGCAGTGCTATTTTTTGGGCTCCATCAAATGATATATAGAATCTTGACTTTTGGCATCCTCATCCTTTTCCCCATACTATGAACTGAATCCAAGCTTTCGTCAGTAATAAGCTATTTAATTAAAATAGTATAATTTAGAGTTCTCAAAATAAGAATTTGTAAATAAAAATAACACTACATTATTTTAAATAAAAAGTAAAAAATGTTCTAAGCGATGCTATTTTGAAGAGTAAAATACAAAGTTTTAAAAAACTATGGGGCTGGAGAGATAGCATGGAGGTAGGACATTTGCCTTGCATGCAGAAGAATGGTAGTTCAAATCCCAGCATTCCATATGGTCTCCTGAGCCTGCCAGGAGTGATATCTGAGTGTAGAGCCAGAAGTTATCCCTGAGCGTTCTTTTGAATGTGTCTCAAAAACCAAAAACAAACAAAAACTAAAAATAAACCTTAAAAACTTAAACTAACAAACAAAAAACAAAAAATGAAAAAAAAAAGAATGAAAAAACTCTGTAGGTATATAGATGGGCCTGTTTTTGTCTTAGCATATCAATGTTTTATGGCATTACTTAATATTTTTATATATACTGACTTTCCAGATATTTGAACACACTACTATTTTAACTTTCTTTGCTCATTCTTCCCTCTAAATTGAACACTTTTCAGGTATTTAAATAGATTAATCATTTTCAACATTAAACTTTTGCTTAAATGAAAAATTTTCAGGGAAATGTTCCAAATATTCCCTGTTGAATTGCAGTGGTCCTTCTCCTATTACATTAACTTTAATATTTATGTGCATCTACCTTTTCATAATCATTTTTACCATTATACATATGACATGTTCTACCATCTAGAAATATAATTCATAACTTCAGTTTAATGTAATCATTTATATTACTTATTACTTGTAATTCCCCCTTTATCAAAAATAGGATTCAAAAACTGAAGAGAATTTTAATTGTAAATTTTTTTACTTCGATGATCAGGGTGCTGGGGACAGTTATCTGGCAAAAATAGAAATTCAAACATAATTGCTTTTACAAATAAACTAACAAATAGTATACTAGAAATATGATATTAAATTCCATTCTTAAGTACATGCAAGAAAAATGTGGTTCAAAATAAAATAATATAAAGTAATAATTATATGAAAAACAATTCTTAACTATTACAAATTTTACAGTATTTCTAAAGTCTAACTTTCTAAAATATACCTGTGGCATAAATAATAACTTAAGCACTTAGTATATCTCAGCCTTAAGAGTTAGACTGTCTGTTACTTAGAAGTCATATTTATAATGCTCATATACATAATTTTTTGTTTTATTGTAGATGCACAATGAATAGTTCATTGTCTACAACCATGTCAGACAAGAAAACAGAGAATAGTAGTTAGAATGATAGACACTTTGCTTAGAAGTATACTGCTGGCACTGAAGTCAGATATTTCTTTGATAATGCAAGACTTTTATTCTGTTAATTTTTTAGAATACATTTTATAGGAAGCAAATCTAACGACACACTCCAAACATCTATGACCAACACTTAAAGAAAAGAAAATTAGCGAAAATTATCAAAATAATCCAAATTAAAAGCTTATTAACCTAAAATATATACAATATTATCAGCAGTGTAGAACCTGATTCAGAATGTATATATATTTTTAGTTATTTTAGTACTGATGTAAAATCACTATCCCAAATCTTTTGAATTAAAGAAAATTTATTTTCCCATTCTATTATTGGCTAGCTCATTGTTTCTTCTATTAGTTCCTCTTGAGATTACTGGTGTGTCTGCATTAAGAAGGATCTTCTAGGTGCCAGAGGGATAACTCAGTGGTAGAGCGTTTGTCTTGCACGCAGCTGATCCAGAACAGGTAGAGGTCCGAATCCCAGCATCCCATATGGTCCTGCCAGTAGCTATTTCTGAGCAGAGAGCCAGGAGTAACCCCTGAGCACTGCCTGCTGTAACCCTAAAACAAAACAAAACAAGAACGATTCATTGGTTTGGTAGTTTAATGATGGTTTCACTCACATGTGTTGGAGTAGCTGACTTACTTTGAGCTAAAGTAGCTGGTTCTTCTCTGCAAAATTTATTCCTTTAGGAAATATTCTTCATATTATTAGAAATGTGTTTCAAATGGTGAACATAGAAGCTGCAAAACCTCGTGAGAACTGTGCTCAAGAACTCTAGAGAGGAAGTAAATCTAAGAGATTCACACAATGTCATTGCTATTCCCATTACTCTTTAAAGTAAATTAAAGGGGTTTCCAGAATTTAGAAGAGTGAATAATGTTCCCTTCATTTGTTGGTTGGTGTTTGGAACACACTCGGTGATGCTCAGGGGTTACTACTGGCTTGTCCATAAGAGATGCTGGGTATTGAACTGAGGGTAAGCGGCGTGCAAGTCAAATGTCCTACCACTGTGTTATTGTTCTGATCCCAAACTGTTTCATTTTTTATGAGAAGTTCTACATATAATATATTTTTATTTACCAATGAATATAACTTTATCAAATTTTGTGATGGGCTTTGCATTACAGACATGGCATTTAAGAGTTTATAACAGTATCCATATTTACAGATACATATTTAATAAAAGATGGAAAACAATATTTATTGGAAAAACTCTATGTGGCATCCAATTAAGAGTTTATTTAATTTAGTCACTGTTTTGTGATTTATACTTTACCAGAAAATGGATAAAAATATAAAAAAAAGATTTTCAAAGCAAAGGGGAGGTAAAACAAAAGGATATTTAGTAAATATTGGATGGATATGACTGTATCACACTATACCTTTAGTATGGAGGATACATGTATAAAAAGATAGAATCTCTGCCCACATAGACTTTTAATTTCTAACATAAGACTATGCACAAATATATTAAATGACTCTATCTTCCTTTTTAGATTCCAACTGCCTAGATTTTCTACTAATAGCATAGCAACCATGGGACTAATTACCAGAATCAATGCCCTTGTCAGATCACAGACAAGATACAGAGTGTAATGTGAAATCAAATTTGAGTAGGATTAGATAAAAGAAACAAAGTCTAAAAAAAGTGATATTAGAATCAGAAGCAACAGATACATACATAAAGCTTGAAAGTAATCTAAGGAGTGTTTTGGTTTAAGTTCAAGTGTTTAGACATTTTTATCAATATTTGTAGCTATAAATTTAAAAAAACCAATATCAATTATGTGGCATATATTATATAAAATTAGAATCTCTGTTTCTCAACTTCTCACTGTCTCTCTCTCTCTCTCCTTTTCTGTAATGAGATGAATTAATTGTTAAAAGTATCCTTAGGCTCACCTAGAAACATGCAGAATCACAGAGAGCTTGGTACCCCTCCCTGTACTCAGGAGCCTGAGAAATTGTATCTCTATCAATTCAGTGGCAATACTACTAATGATAATACAAAAAACACAGCCTCTTAAAAATTCAGACTACCATGTGAAATTATCAGATGCTGCTGTAACACAACATAAGATTATTTGTATTTAGGACACTACTATCTGCTCTGACAGCATGGCTGTTCCTAGAAAAAAAATTTTAATAATGCAACAATAGTCACTGTCCTGTGAATCCTGTGGTAATATTCTAGTGGTAGTGAAATATATGTCAACTAACTAATTAACAGATTAATTTAAATATTGTCTGATGAAAAAAAATCTAGTCAGAAGAGGTAATGGGATGACTGGGAATAGGAAATCACGGGAGATAAATATAAAGCCCATGGAGGCAATCTCTCTTTTTGCCCACTCACCTACACGAAAATAACAGAAAGAGCAGAGCCTATTAACAATATCCAAGTGGCCATGGCCAGACACTAAGATTAACCAAGTGGACAGGAGCTGTAGGGTACCATTCTAACAGGTTCTAACAGGTCCTAACAGGTCCTATCAGAGCAGCAAGAACCAGAAAGGGACACAGGGTACAGGATAATATTGCATGTTTCAGCATGCAATATTTTATAGAAACAAGACCAAGTCATGTCTTGTCACCCACCATCTGCACACACTGCTCATTTACAGTGTGAGCAGATGGTTAGGGACAGGACAAATATATTGTAATCTGGGCCAGGCTTCAAAAGACAGAACAAGTAAAATAGTACGTAGGTATAAGGAGAGACTTGGATATTGAAGAGGAACCTATACTCATTTATTTAAACTGTTCATTAAGTCTTAACTTTTCAAGCATTTGAGTTTTATGTGAAAATCTTCTATACAATTCTCAAAAACTTCTTATTTTGAGATATGTGACTGGAATTAGGGTGACAGAAGAATTTTGCAGATTTTAATGCCCTTCTATAATTTGCAATGATCCAAATAATTATGTGATAAATAATAACAAATTTCATAAGAAAACATAATAGCTTATCCTTTTATTTTTTAAAAAAATATATTTCTAGACATGAGGAAAAATATGAAGACATGTATTTAATTATCCAGTTCTCTTAGTAGATCTTTCCCTAAACATATTATTCTGCAAAGAAACCAATCTGAATCTCCCATGAATATTTTTTTCAAGGCAAGTCACAAAAAGAGAGAGATAAGGTAAATGGAGAAGGTCAGATAACCTTTCCAAGAAAAAACATCTACTACTGAGAAGAGATTGCTTGAAAAGAAGGGGCGTACACAAATAGCCATCTCCTCTACCCCGCAAGTCTGTGAACCATTTAACTGAGTAAAGAAACAATAGTTATAAATAAGGGTTTGGTATCAGAAGCTGACATCATTTAAGAAACCTTTAGTAACCTGACAGTTACACTCAGGAATGCTAAAGTTTGAAGTCAAATTTCTGAGACCAGCTCAACTCACCCATATAGCAAATAAATAACTGACCTAGCTGCTGAGCTAATGAATGAAAGATTCAAGATAACTCCTAGAAGATTAATAGACTTGAAAAGATATAGGCACTAGTAAGTTCATCACTGCACGACTTTTTTTATGGCCAATTACACAAAAACAAATGAGCTTATAATAATGTGGCAACTACATTTAATGATACAATTGTTTAGTATCATAATATATGATAACTTATCTTTTACTGAAACATAGTAGAAGTGATGGGGTGAAATAATAAAATATTTTACAGAAAGAAAACTATAAAGATTTATTTCATTCACATATGAAATAAAAAAACAATGACCAACATAAAAGAAACTCTTAGACTTCCAAAGAACTGACTTTACTAAAAATTCGAAAGTTCGGGCTGAAAGGGTGGAGTGGAATTAACATATTATATCTACTAATTCTGCTGTAGATATGGTGTACAATATTGTACTCCTAAAACACACACTTTTAACTTGTAAATTGATAATAGTCAATAAGATAATTAAAATAACTATAAAGAAACAAATTAAATTTGATGCTTGCTTTTTATAATGATTTTAATTTTGAGTTTAGTTTGGGTTAGTCAAAACCAGTGATAGCAACTACCTGTTTTCTTATTAAGGTTTAACTTAGTTTGAAGAAACTTTATTGTTGTTTTGGGGCCACACCGGTGACACTCAGGTGTTACTCCTAGCTATGCACTTAGAAATCACTCCTGGCTTGTGGGACCATATAGGATGCCAGGGCGCAGGCACGGCAGAGGCCTTACCACTCTGTGCTGCTGCTCTGGCCCCAGAAGAAACTATTGAATCAATTTGAGTTTTATGCTTCATAGACTTATAAATATATCTATCATCAAGAGTAAGAAAATTGATATATCTATACATAGAATTGTTGCTCACAAAACTTTATTTCATTTCATTTTCTGCATAATTAGAAAACTAAGAAAGTATTAAGTTTACTAAGAATGTTTTTGAGTGTGCAACTATTTCCTAATAAAAGTTTAAGAGATATGTGTATACCTTTTAAACTGAAAATGTTGATTATTGCAAAATAATAGCTATCAAATGCAAGTCCAGATTTAACACTTATACAAACTGTTGAAACAATGATAATTACACTGTAGATAGTCCCATATTTTGGGTGAGAATAATTTATGGTTGAATCACACAGAAATTTACTTCTAATCCCGTGTTCAGAATTTTACTTAAGAGACAATATATTGGAATAAAACCAGTGTTGGCTGCATACAAGGAAAATACCTAATCCCCTGTATTATCTCTTTGACCTAAGATTGTTAAACTGATATTTTATCACAAACAATTATCAATTGTTGCTCCATTAATTATAAAATAGTTAATCTCTAAGAAGACCTTCAATCAATTTCTGATAAATATGCAACTCATGTTCCCATTGTCAATTATATTATTTCCCCTGAAATATTTAAGACATCTTAACATTATAGTTAAGGCTTCATTTGCATCTTTTATTCTACTGGAGAACTGAGGCAGGAGACTTCAGTTTGTTTAAATACTCATATTTTGAGTTTCTTAAAGAATGAATTTGAGTGTGGCCAAAAAAAAAAAAAAGAATGAATTTGAAAATCTATAATTTAGTAAAAATCTAAATTATTAAAAAATGTATTGAAAAGGTGATAGTAACATGTAATTATTCATAAGGAATGAACTTTGGGGAAAGAAATATTTACTGAGTAATTTACTCAGAACTAATGAATTCAGATATTAGATAGTAGAATATCATGAACATGTTCTGTTATATGGCATGTATTTATCTACTTCTTTTGATAATTATCCTGTGCCTATATGTATACATTAATAATACATGTATTTGGGGCCCGGGAGATAGCATGGAGATAAGGCGTTTGCCTTTCATGCAAAAGGTCATCAGTTCGAATCCCGGTGCCCCATATGGTCCCCCGTGCCTGCCAGGAGCCAGGAGTAACCTTGAGCACTGCCGGGTATGACCCAAAAACAAA
>PVKC010053376.1:0-10126 GCA_004027635.1 Crocidura indochinensis
TCTACCTTCATCTCCATCATCTCTATCTTTCTCACTTTATTTAACTCCAATTTCACTGTGAATCAGTTATGCTGTGACATTTAGAGGACCTGAAAATAGTACATTTCTATTTTTTATTTAAGTTTACTGATTGTTATATTAAGTCACATCTTAACATCATAATAAGAAACCAAAAAATCAATATACTTGCAATATTGACTTAAAAGAGAAAATAGCTAGAGAGAACTATATAGAACTAGGGAGTGCACCTAGAAATTTCTTTTTTTCTTCAACTTTTAAAATTAGTTTATTTAAACACCATTGGTTACAAAGTTATTCATAATACAGCTGGGTATTTTTCCCCACGGATAAATTCCCTAGATATGTCTTGCCAACAGCATTATTATTAATCAGCTGAGAGCACTGCAAAACATGCTGGCATATATAGGTAAGTGTTCACTCTAAATTCTTACAAGTTAAAATGTAAAAATTCAACAAACATTTAAACATTCAAACATTCAAAAAGTTGGAAACAACTTTGATGTTACCTGTCAAAATATTTTTAGATTTAACGGACCTTTACAATTGGCACGAGTCTGAAAGCAAAAAACCAGAAATGAAAGAATTTGTATATAGTTATATATATTTATAAACATACAAACATGCATTAGTACAGAATTATCTAAATGGAAATTTAATACAGTAAACAACAAAAATTAAAACTCAGGTAAATAGTTGAATAAATAGTGATTCATTCATTTATAGAAATGGTGAAATTATAAATAAGTATGCATCAAATCGACTGCAATTTATATAGAATACCCATGATATATTGTTAAGAGGCAAATAAAGTTGTAAGATACTGTGTATGAGAGAAGAGGCCTTGTTTTAATAAAAACAAATAATTTCAGACATAAGAAAATCATCTAAATCTGATTAGATATTAATATCATTTTGTACAAGCATGTTAAATATAAAGTCTGTATTAAATAATCAAAACTGATTGTTTCTCTGAAATGTACTGTCCCGTAGAACTCAGTAATTCAGGGCTGTGCGGTGGCGCTGGAGGTAAGGTGCCTGCCTTGCCTGCACTAGCCTAGGACGGACCACGGTTCAATCCCCCAGTGTCCCATATGGTCCCCCAAGTCAGGAGCAATTTCTGAGCACATAGCCAGGAGTAACCCCTGAGCGTCACCGGGTGTGGCCCCAAAACCAAAAAACAAAACAAAACAAAACAAAACAAAAACCTCAGTAATTCGTGGGTATGTGATGGGGTTCCAGTCTAAAAAATAAGGAGAGAGAAAAGAGACCCAAGACAAGAGTGTTTTGATCAAGGGCCAAATTTATTAAAGCAGACACCAGCTTATATACTCCAGCAGAACAGGGGGAGAAGAGGGAAAGTACAAGAACAGCTTTTGTATTACAGATGACTTCATGTATATAATTTTACAAGATACAATTTGATATTTTCTCAAGAACATTTTGTTGTCAACTTAGGTCAAACATGGAAAATTTGTGTGCATCCTATTCATACATTCTGTAGCCAACATCTGTTTCTCATAACTTTGACAGGACAATGGACTGTTTCCATACTTAATTTCTATAGATGCATCCAACTGTTACAAGTTCTCAGAACATAATCTACATCAGGATCTGTGCTGTTTTCTGTGACTTTGGAATTGGGCAAGTGCCTCTGCAAAACATTAGGCACTTAAGCATGCCACACAAAAGAAAAGTTTATGCTGTGGGGAAAGAAGGCAAGCCATACATACTCCATCTTGAGTCTGCCCCTGACACTGAACCAAAAAGATAACTGATAAAAAGAGTGCATACCTTGCATGAATCAAGTCCAGAATTTGATCCAAAACACGTACCTTTCTGCCGTCATAATGAGTGTTACCTTCTTGGACCCTGAGAATGCTGAATTGGAAATTTGCTGCCTCGTCCATGCTACCAATACATTAAATATTAGCTCAAGTATCTAAACATCAAGCCACAAACTTCCAAGATGAGTATTACTATTGAGGTGTACATGCCTCAGGAACTTCTGGGGAACCTAAACACAAGTACACACACATAAAAACACACACACACACACACACAACTGCAAAGATCTGATAATTCAATAAATAAGGACAAAGGTTTTCATATAAATTTCTTCTATAAGTTAAAAATAATGTATAAATTAAATTGTGAAGAAAATATTTTCAATTTGATATTTGTATGGACACAGAGATTATAATAGACTTTAGTAATCATTTATGTAATATTAACTTTGCGTAAAATTATTTTTTTAAATATAATTTTCATTTTGATCATAGTGGCTTACATATTGTTGACAATAATACTTTAGATACATATCAACATAATATCAGGAGGATTCCCATCACCGAATTATCCTCCCTACACCTCCGTTCTCATCCTACCTCCCATATCTTCCTCCCTCACCCTCAGGGCTGCTAGAATACGTGATTCCCTCTAGTGGTCCTACACCTGTTTGGTTTTGGTACCTCCCTTGTTTCCTCCTCTAACTGGGAGGCCAGACTAGATAGTTCCAGTTATGTGGTTTTGTTTGAAGAAGAGAAAAGTGATAAACTGGGGTAAAAATCAAATACGCCAAAAATGTGCAGAGTCCTTCTAGATGCAGGGGTCTCAAACTCAATTTACCTGCAGGCCACAGGAGGCAAAGTCAGGGTGATCCTTGAGTGCAAAGTCAATAGTAAGCCTTGAACATTGGGGGGTGTGTGACCCAAAAAACTAAAACAAAACAAAAAAAGATTCCTCTAGGGCAGGGCCATAAAATGTTTTACAAAGGGCCAAGTTTGAGTCATCATCGATTTGAGAGATGAAGAGGAAAAAGGTGAAAAACCTAAACAGTACAAAAAGAAGTGTCAAATAAAATATCCAGTGAGCACTCCAACAATAAAGATAAGCACCACATAAAAGCCATGGTCTTAAGATAAAAAAACATGGCAGAGCACCTAAAGAAAAAGAAAACAAGAAAATAAATAAATATAAATGGAGACAACAACTTCAATAACCATACCAAAACGAAGAAATCAACAAAACCTAAATAGATATAAAAAAAATTGTTCCGTGAGTTTTTTCCCTCCTGCACAGGCACAGTAAATATTGGGGTCATTCGAAAAGGAATTCCCTTGGCCCGAGAGGTACAGGGTTTCTCCACCCTTGGAGTATATTGTCATGGGATTAGCTATAGACTCTGTTCAGGTTCACTTACTCTCTCTCCCCTTGGTGCCTTTGTGGTTTTCAGAAGACTTCTGTTTCGTCCTGGGTGATAAAATCAGATCTCTGTATCTAGAGATCTCGATATCTGCACAGATCAAGGGGTGGCTTATGATGAAGCCTTTCTTTGTGGTTCTAGAAGTTCTGTTTCCTCAGTGTCATTTTAATCCGTCTTCTGTGTTTGGTGGTCTTGGTCTTTGCGCTGATTTTGGGATGGAGCCTATGATAGCGTCTTGCGTTGTGTTTCCAGAAGACCCATTCCGTTGCAATTGTCTCAGACAGATCTTTGGAACTGGAGATCATGGTTATTGTGCAGGTCGTAGCTCAAACCTTAGACTAGGACTTTTTTTATTGGTCAGAGGATACATACAGTCCGGTCATGGATCTATCAGTCAGTCATCCGTAAATCGTGATCTTGGCTTTTGGACTGACCAAAGGGTAACAAGTCTTCTGATTTTGTTTTATCGTCAATGGAGGGGTAGGATAACCTGCTTTTAGGTCAAGTTATTCCAAATGTCCTCATTGTCAGGACATCGTATTAGAGCTGGCACTTGCTGGTGTCCGAACAGTATTGAGGATGTCCCAGATGGGATTTGTTTCCTGTAGCTGTTGTGAAGAACTGTGTTGTTTCTATGTCTGGGATCCAAGGTTCAAGGCTGGATGGATGGTGTCTAATCACCTGGGGTCTTAGTTGGGTCCAGGTGACATATAAATTTTTTTTTTGGTTTTTGGCAGTGCTCAGGAGTTACTCCTGGCTCCATGCTCAGAAATTGCTCCTGGCAGGCACGGGGGACCATATGGGGCACCAGGATTCGAACTGATGACCTTTTGCATGAAAGGCAAACACCTTACCTCTATGCTATCTCTCAGTCCCCTAAAATGTTATTTTTATGATATGAAACCCCATATTAAAAATGTTACTCATAATTTCTGGTTTAATTATACTGTTTTATTTTTGTGAACTTGCAAAGAAACCTATTATATATCTGAAAAACTATCATTATTTTAGGAACTAACTACATAAATTTCTCATATAAAATATATTATCATTTTCTTCATATAACTCTAGTGCACATTTGACTGGCATTATATTTACTTTAATCCTAAAGAAGGAGGCGAAGAGAAAGCATGGAGGTAAGGCATTTGACTTGCATGCAGAAGGACTGTGATTCGAATCCCAGAATCCCATATGGTCCCCCGAGCCTGCCAGGAGCGATTTCTGAGCATAGAGTCCGGAGTAGCCCCTGAGCATTGATGGGTGTGACCCAAAAATAAAAAAAAAATAAAAAACAATTCTAAAGAAAATTAGTACTTCAGTGTCACTTGTGTTCAAAATGATGTTTTTAATTATTCAAATATTTAGAGAACTAGAAATATTTAACATTCTAATAGCATATCATGCATTCTTTAAAAAATTTGAGATGAATTATTAAATATTTGTTAACAAGATTTCACCAAATGCATTGAATTGGAACTTGATGGCCAGCAAATTTTACAGGAATAAAGGAACTTGCTTTGAACATAGCTGAACCTTGTCTTTACATATATTTCCCAAGCACAGCCAAGAAAGATACCCAGTTATGGCTCAAGAACCCCAAAATGAACTGACCATCAAAATATCAGGAAATTAAAAAATGTAGCAGTAATCAAAATATATCCAAATGAATATATGCCATTATATATGACATATAATTGCACATAATATATGAGACAGATAATCAGGTATATGAATAGTAAATCTTTAATAAAGAAGCAAAGAATGAAATTAAGCAAAGAGAGACTCTTCAACAAGTGGTGGTGGAAAACTATAAATCAAACTTTATCCAAATGGAATACAAGTTTTTGTAAATGTGTATATAATGCTATAGTATAAGTTGTGGTTATTTGTGGAGGGGTCTTCTGTTTAGTCAAACATGCATTATTCTAATAATTTTTCAATACATATGAAGAAAACAACAGTGGAACAAGTTATAATTTTTGTTAACTCTTAAAGAAAATTTCTAGGAAAAATAAAGTATACTCAATTTATAGTTTATTGAAATATTATTTTAAAGCAATATGCAATACTATTTGTGCTTATATAAAATAGCTTTTAAGATATATATTATAAAAATTTTAAACGAAAACAAATTTATAGTGTATTATATTTTTCATATTACTTATTTCAAACCAATAATTGAATCTGAATTTCCTCTTCTTTTTGACTAAAGAAATTTTACTCAAGATATACTTTTTCACAGCACCTTTTCCCAAAGCATGTCTTTAACATGCCCTTAAGCCATAGTCTGCTCCCCTTCTCTTCCACCTGGCTCCTATCACCCACCAGGGAACGAACAGCAGAGTCCTGCCATACACATTACAGATGCTCCATTGAAACTGTTTCAGATCACTGGGCAGGAATCAGTGCCTTTTCCTGAAGTTGTAGCCACTAACAAGGCCAAGACCATAAGTTCCATTTCTCAATAGAGCTTTCTGAGATATCACCTGGCAGGGTGTGTGTGTATGTTGACATAGAAACCCTAGACATCAAGAGGAAACATGGTATAGCAATGGAAATCCCCACCATGGGAAGTGGGTGAAGATTGTAATCTTGAGGGCTTAGTCAATAATAATCAACTATACAAGCTCTCTGAAAAGAAATTCAGAATGGAAATGCTTAGGATGTTTAATAAGGTCAAAGAAACAATGGCATGAACTGCCAATAAAACACTAGAGAACATGGAGCAGAAATGAAAACTATAAATGGAAATGACAGAACTTAAAAGCCTGTTAGGCAAAATGAAAAACTCACTGGAAGGACTAATCAGCAGATAACAACTTCTGAGCACAAGATAAGTGTGTTCCAAGGTGAGAACTCAAGAAAATGGAAACACATTACCTGCTAATGAATGCTGAATGAAATTATTCAGAGGGAGAGAGAGACACACAGAATGGTCTCACTAATCTATGGGTTTTAAGAAAAATTAAAGACATTAAAATAATTCCCAGAGATAAGGGTCAGAAAAGCCAGCTCAAGATATGAATCTCACCACAAAGAGTCATGAGTGCGGTTCGAGAAATAACTACGCTCTGAACTATCATAACAATGTCAGTGAATGAGGGATATAGATTATGTAGGTGGTGGTGTGGAGAGGGAGGAGAAGGGGGCATTGATGATGGGAAGGTTGCATTGTTACAACTGAAACCCAACTATAATTGCTTGTAATCAAGGTGTTTAAATAAAGAAATCATTAAAAACTATATAACCAAAATGGAAATACTCGTAAAATGCTGTACAAATTAAATGCAGTCCTTATAAGAATAATACTAACTTTTTTTCTCTTCAAATAAATATATCAAACACTCTTGAAACCCACATGGAATAATTAATCCCACTTAATAGCTGAAGCAATCCTTGGAAAAATAATATGGGAGTCCTCAGTTCCCCAACTACAAACTATACTGCAACGCAGTAGTAACTAAAACAATGAATTAAATAGAATTAAATATCCTGACACAGATAATCAGGTATATAAATAATAAATCATCAATAAAGAATAAAAAAAGAAGTTGAGCAAGGAAAACTTCATCAAGTTATGGTGGGAATATGGGTTAACTATATGCAAAAACAAACAAACAAACCTCAGTTTTTCTTTCTAATGTCATGCACAAAACTCAAATCAAAATGGATTTAATCATGACTATCAGACCTTAACTCATTAGGTACATAGAGGAAAACATATGCAGAACTAACCATAACATTGAAGCTGAAGGCATATTCAAAATGAAACACCCCAGAGCATGTAACTGGAAGCAAAGATAAACAAATAGGATTAAATTAAATTTAAAACTTTCTGGCCTTGTTCTTATTCAATACCATATTTGAAGTTCTAAGAATTTTAAGTCCTAAAAGACCAAACAGGCAAAAGAAGAAAATCGAAGGGATTCAAAATGGAAAAGAGGAAGTTAAATTATTCCTATCTGCGTACGACATGATGCTAAACATTAAAGAACTTACGAAGTGCATAAAAACAGTTGTAGAAACAATAGACAGTTCAACAAAGTGACCTGCTCCAAAGTTAATACACAAAAATTCGTATAAAATCCTTTATATAAATTATGCAGCAGAAAAGAGATCAAAGGGTTTATCCAATTTAAAATAGTGTGCAAAATGAATAACTTGGAATCAAATTAGAAAAAAAGAGATGAGAGAGCTGTGTCATAGAAATTTCAAAACAATTAAGACATAAATTGAAGAAGGCCTTAGAAAATAGAAAAAAATTACATGCTTGTGGATTACAGAATTAGTATTGTCAAAATTGCTACCATATTTAAGGTACTTCATAGATTTAATGAAATTCCTATCCAAATTTATACAACATTCTTTAAGTACTTAGAACAATCAAGAATAAATTATATGTGGAACCATAAAAAACCCAATTAGCAAATCCATACTGAAAAATAAGAAATTGGGAGTCATCTCACCACCCAACTTGAATTTTCACTAGAACGTCATAGTAATAATATATGACGTAGCAATATAAAGATAAGATCCCTGAACAATTGATCAGAATAAAATATACAACGATACCTCCCATGTTTTGAGGTTTTTTTTGGGGGGGTCACACCCAGCAGCACTCAGGGGTTACTCCTGGCTCTATGCTAAGAAATCATGCCTGACAGGCTCAGGAGACCATATGGGGTGCCGGGATTCAAACCACTGTTTTTGCATGCAAGGCAAATGCCTTACCTCTATGCTATCTCTATGGCCCCCTGGGGCAGCTAGTTTTTGACAAAAGAGCTGAGAATATGAAATGGAATAAAGACAGCCTCCTCAATAAATGGTGTTGTACAAGTTTATAATCATGTGTAAGAAATTAAAGTTGGATACATATCTCATACCTTACACAAAAATCAACACAAAGTGAATCATAAACTTTAAGATCAGGCATGAATATATAAAATGCTTTGGAAAAAAAGCATAAGTAGACTGTTCCATGACCTAGCATCCAAGTAGTCTTAAAAAATAAATTTGAGGGGCCGGAGAGATAGCATGGAGGTAAGGTGCTTGCCTTGCATGCAGAAGGTTGGTGGTTCGAATTCGGGCATCCCATATGGTTCCCCAAGCCTGCCAGGAGCGATTTCTGAGCTTAGAGCCAGGAGGAACCCCTAAACACTGCCAGATGTGACCCTCAAAATACACTAAAAAGTGAATGTCCAAGGTTACAGAATCAAAACTAAAAAAATGGAGCATTATCAAACTAAAATGTTTCTGTATGACACAAGGAATATGGACTAAAGCAATATATAGCTATTTTTGAGTGGGAGAAATATTTACATTAAATATATCTTATGTTAAGAATATAAAAATATTCTCAAAGATTAACAAAAATATATCTAAACAACCAATCAAAAAACGGGAAGAGAAATTTAACAGACACTTCTTTGAGGAAGACCAGAAAGCCAAAAAGACACATAAAAATATTCTTTATCAATTATTATTAGGGAAATCCAAATTAAGACAACAATGAGCTATCATCTTACATCAGTGGTAAAGGCAGGCATTTATAATATTGGGAACAATTTATGTTGTTGTGGTCATGATAAAGAGGACCTCTCGTCCATTGCTGATGAGCATGATGTCTGATATAATTCCAGTGTAAAAACAGTATAGAGTATGTTCAGTAAACTTAGAATCAAGTTTCTATTTTACCCAGCAATCCCATTTTAGATATCTAGCCTGAGTACAGAAAGGTATTCATTCAAAAGCACATTTATACACTACTATTTGTTGTGACACTAAGTGCAATAAGATTTGAAATCAAATGTCCAACAACAGAAGTGTGGAACTTGAAGATAACATATAATGTGTGTATACACTTATATATTCACAATGGAACACTACACAACTATAGAAAAATATCAATCATGCAAATTCACCACAGCATGGATGCAACTGGAAGATATAATAAATGTAGTAATCCAGAGGAGAAATGATAAATATAGGATGATATCACTTATTTGTGGTATTTAGAATAAATAAAATGAGATCATACAAAAGTTTAAAGGAGGTTTTCCTAGATCATCCTAGGTCCAGGAGTATAGTGAGAAGGAAAGAAACAGCATGCAGGGATATTAGGATAGATGACAAATAGTGGGGGGCAAGAATCAAGGGGATTCAGTGCTAAGGTGCTAAGGAGAAACATGTGAATACCAAAACCACAGAATTAAAAAAAACCTGAAATCATGAAGCCCATATATTAATAACCAAATTTTAAAAGGTGCCTTTAAGAGGTCAGGCTGACACTGGGAAGTTTGGGAAAGAACCTAAAACTTGGTTAAGGGAGGTTGAATCTGGTGGTAATATCGGTATGTCTAAAACTCAAATATGAGAAGCCTTGTCATGGTGATGTAGTTAAGTCTCAAAAACAATAAAAATCATCAATAAAGTGGGCTGTAAAGAAACATAATTGTAGAATAAGGAATACTTTAAAGACATTGGAACAACACAAAAAGACATTAGAACAAAAACATGACAGCTTCTATTCAGAAGGAAACATGTCACTCAAGGGAGGTGAGGGATAAAAAAGGAAGGAGGCTATGTCTAAAATGAAGGAAAACTTTCAACCAGGAGAGGAGTTGGTGCTGAAAGGTGGCAAATTATTATATAGAAAACCCTATCAGCAACAGCATTGTAAACTACAGTGCAAAAACTTATTTTTTGGGGGAAAAGAAAGTGTCTCTTCTAGAGGCATTTGGGGTGGTGGGCATGGTATGTGGGGTGCAAATGAGAGTGGGCTGGCAATTTTAGAGAGGACCCTAGTTGAAGTGATTGGTATGAAAACCTTGTATGCCTGAAAGCCAATCATGAATAACTTTGTAATTGCATGGTAACTAAATAAAAAGAGGAAATACTTATTTA
>PVKC010053377.1:0-10140 GCA_004027635.1 Crocidura indochinensis
AGAAAGAAAGAGAAAGAAAGAAAGAAAGAAAGAAAGAAAGAAAGAAAGAAAGAAAGAAAGAAAGAAAGAAAGAAAGAAAGAAAGAAAGAAAGAAAGAAAGAAAGGAAGAAAGGAAGAAAGGAAGGAAGGAAGGAAGGAAGGAAGGAAGGAAGGAAGGAAGGAAGGAAGGAAGGAAGGAAGGAAGGAAGGAAGGAAGGAAGGAAGGAAGGAAGAAAATGGGCAGCCCTACCTAATGCCTGACCTTAATGAATAATGCTTTCAGTTTTTCACTGTTAAGGATAATGTTGGTTGTGGACTTCTTATAGATAGCTGTAACTACCTTGAGTAAAGTTCCTTCCAACTCTATTTTGCTGAGAGTTTTCATTATGAATCAGTGTTGGATTTTGTCAAATGCCTTCTCTGCACCAATTGATATGATCATGTGATTTTTGACTGATGTTCATTGATTTGCATATGCTGAACCACCCTTGAATTCCTGGGATGAAACCCAATTGGTCATAGTGTATAATATTTTTGGTAAGTTGTTAGATTTTGTTTGCTAAGATTTTAAGTATTTTTGTATTTATGTTCATTAGTGAGATTAGTCTGGAGTGTTCTTTCTTAGTGGTAACATTGTCAGCTGTGGTAGTGAGGATGATATTAGCTTCAAAAAAGGAATTAGGAAGGAGTTTTATCTTTTAGATGTTCTGGAAAGGTCTAAAGATCAATGGTAGTAATTCTTCTTTGAATGTTTGATAGAATTCAGCTGTAAAACCATCTGGTCCTGGACTTTTATTCCTGGGGAGTTTCTTAATTACTATTCCAATTTTCTTAGTTGTAATTGGCCTGTTTAGGCTTTGTACTTCCTTCTTATTAAGTCCCAGGATATGATATTTTTTCAGAATCTGTTTATTTTTTCTAGATTTTCTAACTTAACTGAGTATGGTTGTTAATAATAAACCCTACTTATGTATTATATTTCTTGAAGTGTTGTAATTTGTTCCCTTTCACTTATGATTTGATATATTTGAGTATTTTTCTTTTTTTTCTTTGAGTCTTTTCAGCAGTTTTTCTATCTTGTTTATTTTTTTTTTTTAATGAACAGCTCCTGGTCTCATTGATTCTTTGGATTTTTCTCTTTGTTTCTATGCTATTTATTTCTGCTCTGGTTTTTATTATTTCTTTTCTTCTACCTGTGTTTGGGTTCCTTTGATGCTGTTTTCCAGCTCCTTAAGGTGTCCCTTTAAGCTGCTAATTTTGTCATTGTTCTCTTTCCTAATTTAGGCCTGAACTGCTATGAGTTTTCCCCTAATTACTGCTTTAGCTGTGTCCAATAGATTTTTGGCAATTTGTTTCTTCATTGTCATTCATCTAAGAAATATTTTTATTTCTTCCTTTATTTTCTCTCTCTGACCCAGCTGCTTTGAGCAATATGTTGTTTAAACTCCAGGTGTTAGATTTTCTCCACGTCTTTTTACAGTCAATCTTTTGTTTTGTTTTGTTTTCGGTTCTTGGGTCACACCCGGCAGTGCTCAGGGGTTACTCCTGGCCCTACACTCAGAAATCACTCCTGGAAGGCTCGGAGAATTATATGGGATGCCCAGATTTGAACCACTATCCTTCTGCATACAAGGCAAAGGCCTTACCTCCATGTTATTTCTCCTGCCTCTTTACAGTCAATCTTGATCTCTGTGGAATTGTAGTTTTATAGAGTGCTTGGAATAATTATTATGTTTGTAATTTTATGTAAATTAAATTATTGTCCTAAGGTGTGATCTATTCTAGAAAAGGTTCCATGTGCACTTACAAAGAATGTGTTATTCGTTTTCTGATGATGATGTGATCCACCCTGTTATAAGTCCATTAATCAAAGTTCTTCTAGTTTCATATTTAGGGATCTTATATCTTTGCTAGTGTTCTGCCTAGTGGATCTGTCTAGTAGTAATAAAGGTATGTTGAAATTTTCTGCTACTATCAGATTTCTGTCTATATATTTCTTCAGGTTTGTGAGCAAAAGTCTTTCAAATTTTGCTAGCTCTACATTTGGTGCATAAATGTTGATCAGATGTTGGCTTAATGTTCCCCTGATCTATAAGTAGTTTCCATTTTTGTCTCTGAGTACTTTCTTGATGTTGAATGCAATTTGGTCTGATAGTAATATGGTTGTCCCAAATTTTTTTTCAAGTGGCAAGTATAATTGATTTCCATCCTTTTACTCTCAGACTGTGTCTATCCTAAACTTTTAAATGTGTTTTCTGCAGTCAGCAGATATCTGATTTTTTTTTCCTGATCCAACCCTCTATGCTTTACCATTGCTTTTTGCTTTATGGGTCACATCCGGTGGCATTCAGGTGTTACTCCTTGCTCTGCACTTAGAAATTGCTCCTAACAGGAATGGGGGACTATATGGTATGCCATGATTCAAACCACAATCTATCCTGGATTGGCTGCATGCAAGGCAAATGCTCTACTATTGTGCTATCTTTCTGGCCCTTACTATTTGCCTTTTATTGGGAGACTTTAGTCCATTAAAATGTAAGGAATTATTGACAGAGGAATGTTTAGGGTTGTTGTTGTTACAATTGGATATTTGGTTTGTGTAGTTGATCTCTGAGTTGTCATTTAGAGTTGATTTGTTTAGCTCAAAAATTGCAAGTTCGTTTTTTGTCTGAGAATTTTTTAATCTTCTTCCCTATGTAAATGAGTTTTATTAGATAGAGGAATCTATGTTGGAAGATTCTTTCATTCAGCAGTTTAAATATGTCATTTCACTATCTTCTTGCCTAAATTGCTTCAAATGGAAGATCTGGTTTGATTTTTTTTATGTTTTTTCCTTTCTATTTGAGATATTTTTCTCCCTTATTGCTTTGAAGGATTAATCTCTCTCCTTTTTTAGCATTTGGGTTACTATATGTCTTGCTGTTGATCTGTTAGGGTCTATTTTGTTTGGTACTCTTTCTGCCTCTTGAATTTGTACAGTCATCTCTTCCCAGAGAAAGAGAAAATATTATGCTATTATTTCCCTCACTACTTGTTCTTTCTCTTTTTCTTCCCCTTCTAGTATTCCTATTAGTCATAGATTACTGGCTTCTTTGCTGTTGGCTTGTATTTTGTCTTCAAGTTCATGTGATTCTTTATATGTATAATTTTGCTATAATGGCTTGCTAGCACGTTTTTTTAGTTCTCTTAGTTCCATTTGTATGGACTCTCCTTTTCAAATAGAGTTCTTTTTTTAGTTGGTTGAATTGTTTGTCTATGGATTTATTAATTTCTTTGGCTAGTGATTTCTTGAATTCCACTGCAAAGACCATTAGATGCTGGTTTTAGGTCCTCATCTAGTGGGTTTTCTGCACTTTGGAGGACTTGGAAATTTGCTAGGATTTCTCTTCATATCCCAAGCTGCTAGTGTCTTCCTTAGTTTCTACACTGGTTTTTGTATTGGGTGAGTTGGACTGCTGGAGTTTTGGGGTATTTTAAACAAAGTGGTCTATTTAATTGTATAAGAGGTGGTTAGAGGAATATTGGCCTTCTTTTTAGAGTGGGTACATGGTTATGGTGATGGCAGCTAGGATGTTCAAACACAAAAGTTAAATTTTAATTTAAATAAACTAAATTCTCAGGAAACTTAGTTTTAATCTCAATAAATAAGATATATAAATTATCTATATTATAATGGTTTCCCTTCACTGACACTCCAAAATTATAAGACTATTATTTATTGAGTATTTTCATAGTATTTAACTGTCCTGTTATTCTTCTGGTTATAGATTTTGTACTAATATTATATTTTCACAACACATCCTATGAACTATGAATTTCAAAGATGAATGGAAAAATTCTTTGCCTGGTGTAGTTTACAGTTTAATTAGAAAATCTGATTAGACTGAGACACAAGAATTAGTAAGTAAATTATGGACTGAGGGAGAATATTCTGGGTATTGAAGTCTAAATAAGTCATTTCTAAACTCTGGGATCATCTCAGAGTAGGGATCCGCAGCCTTCCTCTGCCCCTCTGTACTTAATTTCAGAAACTCCAACAGCCAAAGCCAATCCCACAGCCACCATTTGTCAACTTATTAGCCCAGCTCCTCAGATCCTGGAATTCCTAGAGCACAATTCTAAATTTTTCAAAATGACACTTTAGTAGGAATACACCAAAAAGAATTGAAAGTAGCTTAGAAGTCACCTCAGATCAACTGACAAAAACAACAATGCATGAACAGCAACAAATGGTTTAGTAAACCTTTAGATATTGATTTAATGACCCTATTATGAGATAATATAACAATTTTCATAAATTTTCTCTTACTGATTTTTTTTTATAATTCCATTACCATTTAGTTCTTACAGCAGTATATATAAGTTACTTTGTGCCTGCCAAGGCTTGGGGATTTGGGGAAAAATAAGGACAATGGTGATGGGAAGGCAACTGGCGTTGAAACATTGAAAGGCCAGAAACAACCATATTGTGAACAACTTTATAGACCATGATGTTTAAATAAAGTAATTTAAAAATGAAGTTACTTCTATTTGGAAAGGACAGGTTTCAAAAGAAAAAATAAGATGAAGCCACTTTGTTTGAATATTGAAAGAGGAAATAAAAAATATCAATAATTATGACAATATCTAACTTTATATAAAGACAGTACCTATCATAACATCAAACTGGCTACGTATGGAATGTATCAAGAAATTGACCCTAAGAAGAAAAACATAGTTCTAGGACCATAAAGCTCATGCACAGTTATTTTCTCAAGCAGTTGTGACACCATGCCACAGAATGTGTCAAATTCCCCTTAAAGCAATTTCCAGATGGATGAATGAGTTTCTCTCTCTCTCTCTCTCACACACACACACAAACACACACACACACACATACACACACTCACTCACACACAAACACACACATACGCTGTGGTTCTGGAAAAGAAACAGAAACCCTTGTCTATTTTCTTATTTTACATTACACTATTGGAAAAGCTCAACCAAAGGATATAGTTTCCTAAACCACCACACCAGTCTCACCACAAACCTAGCTTTGAGCTGGGGTCTAAATACTTGGAACCAGTCTTTGCCTTCATCTCTTTGGGTGGCATCTAAGAAATGGCCTATGAAAATAAGAGGAACAGATGTGAAAAGAAACCAAACAGGCACCCTTAATTTTTGCAGGTTGAAAAAATCAGTTTATCCCTACACACTTGCTACATGCAAGGGAGAGAGGAGAGTGGAGAGAGTGACTAGGGACAGTACTGTGGTTTGAATGAATTAATATGTTGCCTCAAAAGCAAGCAGGTTGATGACAGGATCTGTAGTCAGGGATCAGTTGGTTTTTGATGGGAATTAATTAAGTACAGCAAAGGGCACTCCTCAACAATGTGCTTGCCACCTGTTAATGGGGTCTAACCAATCCTAGGCATCTCCAAGTTTGCCTTAAAAATCCAAATGAGTTGTCAAACACCATGCATGTCTGAAAATATAATGAGGCACGCTGTACACCAACAAATGCCCTGGGAATGCAAGCATTTTTGAACCAAACATCACAGGGCAAGAAATAATAACAATAATGCATAAGCCATAAAAAATGAAAATGAACAAGAGTAATGAACATTTTGAAATTTACTTCATCAAGATAATCAAGCAGTGCCTAAAAGCAGTAATTATTCTGAAACCTCATTAAGAGGGCACAAATCACCCAGCTAACATGGGAGGATGACAAGCTTTTGCTGGCTAGAGTCTTCCAGGCAGGGCATCAGCTATTCAAATAGACTGTTTGAAAGAAACAAGACTAGCAGATACATCAAGGGTTTTCATCCTTTACTTGGGACTTTGATTTTAAGGTTAAAAAATGAGATTAGTGTGAGTACCAACTTTGAGTCTTTGCTCCAGGGACTTTTCACAAGTGGCCTATATGTTCAATAGACTATAACATCACCAAAGAAAGCAAGCACTTAATTGATTTACATTGATTATATTGCTGTATGTGGTGAGTGAGAGATCCTATTGAAACACCAGAGCTCAGAAATTAGCTAGAAGAGATTGGAAATAGAGGAGCTAAATTTGGTCGTTTGAAGCGGTGAAATGCAATCATTTATTTTTGGAGGAGTATTCATAATGAGCTCCTTGACAAGACTTAGTCAAGGTGAACGTTTCTATTTGACCTGAAAACTCTACCCTATCAGAACCTAAATTTCCTATATATTACTCATTATTCCAGCAAGAAAGATATTATCTTAATTTTGCCATATTCTAAATATGCTTTAGCAAAATTTTTAACTGAAGTTTCAAAAAGAATAAAAAGAACTGGTTGGTTTGTAGATAAGACTCTAGGTTTTGTAAAAATATCAACTTAGGTAAATATATTTTTAGTAGTATTAAAAATCTACTTAGACTTATGTTTCTTAGAGTTCTGTTTTAGTGACATTGGACTATGACCACCTTCAATTTGTTCATATGACTGATGTGCTGCATGTAGCCTTCTGGTTCTTCAGAAGGCAAATTAGTAAAGACAGTTTCCTTATAATACACATTCATCTCTATCTTATTCTAGAACCCCAGAATTTGGTGTTCCTTTGACATGTCAATACAATGCACAGTTTTAAAACTTAAAGCACTCAAAGAGTAAATATCATTTTTAAAAAGCCCACAAACTCTTTCAAAGCTGAAAATTCTGAGTTAAACAAGTACTGTCAAAACCCAAAGGATATATCAGTCTTTTAAATATTTTCCACTTAACTACATCATGTCATACAGAAAAAGGCTCAAATGAATCTGAATATAAAATAATTAAAGATCCACATTCTTCTGTCTTCCAGTTTTAAATGGAGAGAGAAGATGGGTAGTGTTCTTATACAAGTCTTCTTTTTTTTTTTTTTTTTTTTTTTTTTTTTTTTTTTTTTTTTTTTTTTTTTTTTTTTTTTTTTTTGGTTTTTGGGCCACACCTTGCAGTGCTCAGGGGTTACTCCTGACTATCTTTTCAGAAATAGCTCCTGGCAGACACGGGGGACCATATGGGACACAGGGATTCGAACCAATCACCTTTGGTCCTGGAATGGCTGCTTGCAAGGCAAACACCGCTGTGCTATCTCTCCGGCCCCTCAAACAAGTCTTAAACATAAAACTGTTGCCATAATACAAGAGAAAGAGGACTGGTCAACCTAAACTGGTGAAAAAGATGACTAGAGAGTGTTTCATGTATTATAGAAGAAAAGGCCAGCATCATTGTGCTAAAGTAAGGAAACTGACTGTCATAGCAGTACAGCGAAATTGGACTTAGAAACAATATTTTAGAATAGGTTTTCATTCATAAAATTACATATGTATGTTGGATAAACTAAAACTTTGAGGGATTTTATATTTGAGTTTGTCAAGAGGCAATAATTAAATGCTTTATTAAATACTCTTTATCAAACATTTTACACATACTTTTTATATTTCTATATCTTTGTAAGGAATCTGCCTATTGTTACTGTCCATATCATTTATCAGCTCTCTCAAACTGGAGACAACTTTTATTTTTAGTTTTTGGACCACAACGTGGCAGTACTTAGGGCTTATTCTTAGCTCTGTGCTCAGTGATCACTTTTGGCAGGTACAAGTAACTATAGGAAGAAGAGGATCTAACTCGGGTAGGCTGCAAGCTAGGTCTGAAGATGAAGAACTTTCTGGACATTCCTTTTGCCTGTTGGCCTTCCATCTTAGACATGGAAATATGTGTCTATTTCAGATCCAACCAGAACAGCCAGACCTTAGACTCTGCCAGAGAGAAGATGACCTCAGCTCCAGTGGCCTAACTATACACACACTATACTCTCTAAAACAGGGGTCTCAAACTCGCAGCCTGCGGACTGTTTCTGGCCCTCATACAACATTTTGTGGCCCTGTCCTAGAGGAATAATTTTTTGTTTTGTTTTGTTTTAGTTGTTTGGGTCACACCCCCAATGTTCAAGGCTTACTACTGACTTTGCACTCAAGGATCACCCTGACTTTGCCTTCTGCGGCCCCCAGATAAATTGAGTTTGAGACCCCTGCTCTAAAAGATCCTGAGAATATACAAGGTCTTAATGCAGTGCCAGAATACACATTAGGAACTGAAGAGGAGGAAAGAAATCTACAGCTGCCTATCGCACTTTAATACCAGTACCAGGATAATAAAAATAGTGCCACAGGTATAAGTAGTAGTTCCTTTATGTAAAATAATGAGCCTGATTAGGACTCAGATAATCATAAATCCAAAACTTCCTGTCAGCACCCGAAACATCTGGTAACAAAAGGTAAGCAAAGGAATCCAGCTGCACCAGCAGTCAGGGGCAGAGTCCAGATAAGTCCTGATTTCAACAAAATTTTCAAGCCTAATCAAGGAGGACCTCAAATCAGCAATCCATGGCCAGAGCTATAGTAGAGCAGGCAAAGTGCTTGCTTGCATGCAAACAACCTGGGTTCAATCTCCAGAATCCCATGGTCCCCAGTGCCTCATTAGGAGTGATCCCTGAGCACAGAGCCAGAGTATGCCCTGAAATCTACTTGGTGTAGTTAACACACACACACACACACAGACACACACACACACACATACACACACACTCCATTAAGTGGTAGTGGAAATTATGCAATCACTGAAAGATAAACCACATCAAATCAAGAATTGATTCAGAGCATGAAGGAATTCATACCATTGAAATAGAAGACAAAGAATAAATAGCAATGAGAAGAGCTTTATCAAGAAACTTGAGGGGCCAGAGCAGTGGCTCAAGCAGTAGGGCATTTGCCTTGCACTTGCTAACCTAGATCAGACCATGGTTAGATCCCTTTTGTCTCATTTGGTCTTCCCATGCCAGGAGCCATTTCTGAGCGCATAGCCAGGAGTAACTCCTGAGCATCATGGGTGTAGCTCCAAAACAAATTAACAACATCAACAAAAACTTGAACAATAATGCAAGCCTACAGCAATAATAAAGAGGCAGAAGATAAGCGATTTTGTTGTTGTTGTTGTTGTTGTTGTTGTTTTGGTTCACACCTGGTGGCACTCAGGGGTTTTCTCTGCACTCAGAAATTACTCCTCTCACTCTCCCTCCGCACTCCAGGGGGGAGATGCATCTGGAAGAGGGCGGGCAGACATCTGGCTTCCAGTTTCCTCTTAGGTTTTGGAGACCAGCTCTTGCCTGGTACAGGGTTTGGGGAGGCCCCATACCAGAGCCTTTCTCCCTAGTCTTGGGAGTGCTGAGAGGCTTGGCAGGCCCCCAGCCATCCTTGTCTTGTTCCCCTGACTCCAGGCCTTTCCTGGGTGCCAGCTCAGACTGCAGAAGTGGGTTCAGGTGGACTCTTAGTGGGCCTCAGGCTTCCCCTCTCCCTCCGCACTCCAGGGGGGATGTGCATGGGGAGGAGGGCAAGCAGACATATGGCTTCCAGTCTCCTCTTGGATTCTAGGGACCAGCTCTTGCCAGGTATGGGGTTTGGGGTGGCCCCATACCACAGCCCTTCTCCCTGGGTGGGGAGTGCTGGGAGGCTTGGCAGGCCCCCAGTCATCCTTGTCTTTTTCCCCTGACTCCAGGCCTTCCCTGGGCGCCGGTCTAGGTGGACTGTATGGGAGACAACAGGCTTTCCACCCACCTCTCCTTACACTAATTGGAATGCACCTTGGGAAGAGGGCGATACATTCTATCACTGGTTAATGTTGGGACGGTCACTGGAAATTTTTTCTCATTTGTATTGTGACAAGCTCATTTCTAAGATTTCACTGTCTCAGTTCCAACCCTTATTTTCCCCCATCTTCTCATGTAAGTGCAGCTCATGACTTGAAGCTCCCCACATAGAGTGATGAGTCCAGTTAGAGAAATAACAACACTGAAAACTATCATAGTAATGTGAATGAATGAGGGAACAAGAAAGCCTGTCTCAAGAACAGGTGTGGGTGGGGTGGGGAGGAGGGAGATCTGGGAAATTAGTGGTGGGAATCCTGCACTGGTGGAGGGGGGTGTTCTTTACATGACTGTAACCATACAACTACAATTATATTTGTAATCATGGTGTTTAAATAAAGATAATCAATAAAAAAAAAAGAAATTACTCCTCTCAGGCTTGGGGAACTATATGGAATGCCAGGATTAAACCTGGGTCAGCTACACAAGGCAAATCCCTTCCCCTCTGTGCTGTGGGCCCAAAAGA
>PVKC010053378.1:0-10135 GCA_004027635.1 Crocidura indochinensis
TATTGGCCAGAAGAAATGACATTTTACATCTGCTTCCCAGGGACCTAGGGGCTGTTCTGTGACCTCCTGCAGGAAGAGACCAAACGCCACGTTTAACAAGAGCAAAGCTCTTGAATGAGCTGGAGAGAGGGCACAGAGGAGAGGGTGCTCACCCTGCATACGACTGGCTTGGGTTTGATCCCTGGCATCCCATAGGGTCCCCAGAGTACCACCAGGAGTAATCTCTGAGTACAGAGCCTCGAGTAAGCCCTGAGCATCACCTGAGCATCGCCTGGTGGGTGTGGTCTCAAAACAAACAAGCCTGTGACTTCCCGCTTCCCCACTGCATGACCTTGGGCATGGCTCCCTCCACGTAGACCAGGGATGGTAACTACAGAAGACTCAGTCCCCGAGACTGGTGCAAGTGTCTGTGTGTTTCATCGGCACAGCTATTCCTGGTAGTCAGCGCTCCACACCCTTGTCACCGCCCATTGGTTCCTTCCTTTCTGGATTCATTTCCGTTGAGCCCCTGAAAGCAAGGCCCATGTCGGCTGTCTGCTGCAGAACTGTGGGAAGGAACTTAAGCTTTAGCTGTGCAGTGCTGGTGTCTGGATTAGGGTGATGATGATGATGATGGTGATGGTGATGGTGGTGGCAGTGGTAATGATGAAGATGATTCTGGGCAGAAACCTCAAGTAGACAAGATGACCAGGTCTTGAGTTTCCGGGGTAATCAGGAGCAAGGCATGAAAACACTGCACTAAGCTCCCATATGTTGGGAAAATGTTTCCCAGGCTTAGGAAGCCCCCAGATAATGGAGGGACATGACCACCCCACCCCTGCATGCCCGGATTCTAGGGTGTGGGGCCTCCATGCTGCTGTCCCCTTCTGTCTGTATGGCAGTGTTTCTGTTAAGAAATGGGGAATATCTAGCATAGCCTGTCAGTGCTCAGAAAAGTGAGGGAAGCTAGAGTAATAGTACAACAGGGAGAGCCGAAGCAATAGCACAGCAGTAGGGCCTTTGCCTTGCACGCAGATGCCCAGGACGAACCTGGGTTTGATTCCCGGTGTCCCATATGGTCCCCCAAGCCAGGAGTGATTTCTGAGCACATAGCCAGGAGTAACCCCTGAGCATCACTGGCCAAAAAAACAAACAAAAAATAGTACAGCAGAGAGAGTGCTTGCCTTGTATGCGTTTGAGCTATAATCAATCCTCGGCATCCCCCACATCTCGTCAGGAGCGACCACTGAGCATCGCCAGGTGTGGCCCAAACAACAAACCAATAAACTCTTTTTTTATTTCTTTTTTGTTTTTGTTTTTGTTTTTGGGTCATACCCGGCAGTGTTCAGAAATCATACCCAACTCTATGCTCAGAAATTGCTCCTGGCAGACTTGGGGACCATGTGGGATGCCAGGATTTGAACCACTGTTCTTTTGCATGCAAAACAAATGCCTCTCATACTATCCAGCTCAACCAATAAACTCTTTTTTTTGTTTGTTTTGTTTTATTTTGTTTTGGGGTCACACCCTTCAGCACTCAGGGGCTACTCCTGGCTCTATACTCAGAAATTGCCCCCGGCAGGCTCGAGGGACCGTATGGGATGCCGGGATTCAAACCACTGTCCTTCTGCATGCAAGGGAAATAAATGCCTTACCTCCATGCTATCTCTCCAGCCCTCACCGACCAATACTTTTTTTTTTTTTTTTTTTTTTTTGGTTTTTGGGTCACACCTGGCAGTGCTCAGGGGTTACTCCTAGCTCTATGCTCAGAAATCGCCCCTGGCAGGCACAGGGGACCATCTGGGATACCGGAATTTGAACCAATGTCCTTTTGCATGGAGGGCAAACACCTTACCTCCATGCTATCTCTCCGGCCCAACCCAATAAACTCAAGTGGAGCGAGAGCACATGTTTTAAGACTCTCGCCTTGACTGTGCTCACCTTGGTTTGAACCCGGCAGTGCATATGGTCCCCCCAGAAAACCCAGGAGTAAGCCCTGAACACTGCCAGGTGCTACGCAAAAGCCAAATCGGTAGGGGAAAAAAAATTGGCAGGTGACAAAAGATCAATCAATGATAGTTTCTTGACAACTAGTCAAGCTTTTCATTGAAGAGCAGTTGGGGTTTACTCTTGCAGCAATCCATGGCCTAGAGTTCAGTGTGGGACGACTCCGTGGGATTCAGAGACCCTGCACCCCCTTAGCTAAGCCATCTCCGGTGCTTTCTCCTCCTTCCCTGCATAGCTCCAGGCAGAGGGTTGCAGCCTGGGGGCTGAAAGGTAACCAGAATAGGCCATTTTAAGGGCTAAATTAAGATCAGTGCTTCCCCTTTTTAAAACTGCCTGGTACTTTTTGGACTGACTTAGGTAGAAGTCACTGGCACAGCCTCCCCAAATAGAACTTTTTTTTGTTGTTATTTCTAGCAGCTTGTGTCCATCTCCGATTTAAACTGGCTCCTTGCAAGACGGGACCCACCCTTTCAGTCCTCCTGGTGTCCATCTCAGGAGTCGAATGACTGTTTGATCACACATGTGATCGTATGAATGCAGCCCCACAGTTGGGGGTGTGTCTCTGCATCTCACTGAACGCTCAGGGAACTGCAGACGAGCCTCTGAGGGCTTTCAAATCTGGACTGAGGATTGGGGAACTCACCCCACCCGAGTCCATCTGCCGATGGCGCTGGGGAAGAGGTAGGGCAGTGCCCCCAGTGTGGGCTGCATCCTGAGCTCTCAAGGCCACACCAGGCTCCTCTCCAGACCAGACTCTCCACCCCAGCACTCCCGTTCCAATTGAAGCACTCATAGCACTAGGAAGAAAAATTCCAGAAGAGAGGCTGGAGCAATAGCACAGCGGGGAGGGTGTTTGCCTTGCATGTGGCCAACTGGGACTTGATCCCGGCATCCCATCTGGTCCCCTGAGCCTGCCAGGAGGAATTTCTGAGCACAGAGCCAGGAGGAATCCCAGAGTGCCTCTGAGCATGGCCCAAAAACAAACAACAAACAAACAAAACAGCAAACCAAAAAGCCCAGAAGAGGAGAGTAATCCTGTGAGCTATCACCGAACCATAAGCTCCCCACTCTCCTCCCAGCTCCAGTTCCTCCAGTTTCTACTTAAACTTCTTACTCAGATCTCATCTGCCTGTGGCAGGAAGACACTGGGTGGTTTTGGGGTGACCTAGCAGCACCCCCTAGCACATGTGTGAAACAGAAAATTACGAGGCCCCCAGGATTTCAGGAATGAATGGGGTGGGGGGAGAGAGAGACAGACGAGTAGACCAGTAAAGTCGAGAATAGCAGGGTTTCCCACGGCACAGATCCTGTCTGTGTTTTCAAGGTGGCTTGGGGACCAGTTTGTCCGCACTAGTGGGGCCACCGGGTCAGAGTCACTCATTGTGCCCAGCAGGGAGGAAGCAGGGAGGCTCCACAGAATGCAGGGTGGTGCTCCCTCATGGGCCCTTCTAGATCCTTCCTGCCCTGCTTTGAGGCTCTCATCGAGGGCACCGAGGGCATCCTTTCCGGCCCCCGAGGCTCAGAGGAAGCCTTTGCCCCATCTGGGTTTCTTTAATTGAATCACTGTGAGACGCAGTCACAGAGTCACTCGAGATTGAGTTTCAGTCATATAGTCTCCAACGTCCTTCGCCAGGGCACAGTTCCCGCCATCAGTGTCCCCAGATTTCCCCTGCATTCCCCTGTTCTTGCAGACATCAGACATTCTCATTCTCTCTCTCTCTCTCTCTCTCTCTCTCCCCTCCATCTCCCTCACCCTCCCTTTAGACACTGCTTTACACTCTTGTTACCAAAGCTCTGTCACACATGTCATTTTACCTCCTCTCAGCACCTGCTTTATTTCCCACTAGCATGTGTCAATCTGATTTCCTTTGAGCTCCTCGCTGGTTTCTCTTTCGGATCCAACTCAAAACGATCCTCTCTTGACTGAAACATGATTTTTCCATGTTCTCTCCCTCCCCTGCCCCCAGGGAAGGTCCCTCTGCACATGTGGCAGAACCCGCCCTGACGTTCTACCCCTGAGCCTCTCACCCATGCCCACCCCCTGGCCCTGAGTCACCGAACCCTGTGCCCCGTGTTTGTCCTGTGTGTAAAGCACATCATCGAGAATGAAAGCCCTACCCCCCCCAAAAGGCAGTACTGAGTCACAGCCACTCGGAGGGATGCTGAAAGGTTTCAGAGGAAATCTTTCCTAAATGAAGGAACTACTTGCAGCCGGGCACATCCAAAAGAAAGCTTCTCACTCGCTCATGCCCTGTGTTCAGAGCTAGTGTTATTGCTAACAGCTGTGGGTTGGGGTCGTGTGGGGGTACCTGAGTGCTTAAGGGCAGACACAGGGCATGCCAGGCACACTCTTGAGTTTCTCCTGTCCTGTCTTGTTTAAGGGTTCTCTTCCCATCTTATTAAAGAACAGCAGGGGGAGAGGCCAGAGCAATAGCACATCGGAAAGGGCTTTGCTTTGTACGAGGTTAACCCAGGTTCGATCCTCAGCATCCCATATGATCGCCTGAGCCTGCCAGGAGTAACCCGAGCACTGCAGGCTGTGACCCAAAAGCAAACAGACAAACCCATCTGGGGTCCCTGGTCCCGTTTCCTTCCCTTTCCAGGGACCTTAACTATTGAAACTGCAGAAACCAGGGTACAAACTACCTGTCCTTACTAGAAAACGGTACCCTAGAAACCCCGAAGACGGAGGGACATAGACCCTGCTAGTCTAGCACCCTGCTCTTTATTTCCAAAGAGTTCTTGGAATCCAAATTACCTGAGCCCAAACACAAGAAACCCAAAGAGCCAGTGTTCTTAAAAAAGCGGAAAGTCTCCGATTCATTCAACAAGGAAACATGGATCGAAGAAATAACATTAACACCTTTCCCCACCTCTGAAAAATATATTACAGTATTCACATTTTTTTACATGGACAGTCACAGTCTTAAACGTCTTTTTGACTTTTACCGGTGGTTTGGCAGGAAACATGACCCGCTCAAGTAGAACCTCTTCTGTATGCCGAGTTCTCGAAAGATCTCCCGTTCAGATCGAATCTGGCTTTGCTGGTTGCCATTCCTGAGCGTGGAAAATACCAGTTGTATTGGTATTTCACATTGTTGGCCCCAATATGAGAAATAAAATAAGCCAAAGTAGCTTCCAAGTTGGATTTGGGTGAGAAACGGTACCCAACGTGGAAAGATTTTCACATTCATCCCTTGTCGGAAGTGGAGTCATTTTTTTTTTTCTTTTTTGGTTTTTGGGTCACATCACACCCGACAGCGCTTAAGGATTACTCCTGGCTCTGCACTCAGAAATAGCTCCTGGCAGGCTTGGGGGACAATATGGAATGCTGGGATTTAAACCAACATCCATCCTGGATCGGCTGCATGCAAGGCAAACCCCTTACTGCTGTGCTGTCTCTCCAGCCCTAAATGGAGTCGTTCTTTTGCCCCGGCCAGCCCAGTCCCTCCAGTTCACCCAAAGGCGCACGGACCTCGCCTTGGTTCCGTCTCACTTCCCGTTCAGAGACTTGGAGTGGATCATCGTTTGGGTCTCGGTCATTTCCCGTGAGTTCTCTTCGGGGGCCGACCTCACGGCACTGGAGATGGAGACGCTGACCTGCCTCTTGAGTATCTTCATCACCTTCCGCTTGTAGCCCTTGCAGGCGAAGAAGTAGATGAAGGGGTCCATGCAGCAGTTGAAGTTCATGAGGCATACGGTGATATGCAGGGAGACCTGGAAAGCCTGACGCTTGCTGCAGCCCAAGGTCCCAGGTTCCAGAAGCTTCCGGATCATGTGCTGGATGAGGGCCACGTGGTAGGGCGTAAAGCAGAGCACGAAGACCACGATGATGAGGACGATGGTGTTGAGGGCCTTCCTGTTGACGCCCGACTTCTCGCTCAGAGGGTTCTGCTTGGCAGTGCGAAAGAGCTTGCAGCAGATGCGGGAGTAGCACAGGAGGATGATGGCCAGCGGGAGGACATAGCCCACCAGGCAGGCGCCCAGCAGGATCCAGGGCAGGGCGGCCGTCTCCTCGAAGTTGGGGTACTCCATGCACGTGGTCCGGCCATCCTCCTCCTTAGACATGGGCCTGACAAGCAGCGGCAGCGTCTGTGCCAACACCAGGACCCAGACGCCCACGCAGATGCCCTTGGCATACTCCACCCGCTTGAGCTGGTGGTAGCGCAGCGGGTGCACCACGGCGAAGAAGCGGTCGACGCTCAGGCAGGTCATGAAGTTGACACCCGCATAGGTGTTGACATAGAACACGAGCGCCGTGATCCGGCACAGGGGCTCGCCCAGGTGCCAGTCGAAGCCCAGGGCATAGTAGGCAATGCGAGCCGGCAGGGCCGTGGTGAACAGGATGTCAGACACCACCAGGTTGGTGGAGTAGAGAGTGGTGGAGTTGATCTTCTTCCGGTTCTGCACAATGACCACCAAGGCCAGCACATTGCCTACCAGCCCGATGACGAAGACGGCACAGTAGTGCAGAGGCATGAGCACCCTGGCCGTGCCATGGTGCGCATAGAGGTCACAGACCTCAGGCTGCGGGTCGCTGCTGCTGCTGCTGCTGCTGACAGTGGTGAAGTTGGGGTCCATCTCAGCCGTCCCCTCTCCACCGCCAGCCACGGGCCACAGGGTCCCTGGGGAAGAGCAGGGAAGCTAAGCTTAATGACAGTTGGTTTTGCACGTACCTGACCCAAGTTCGGTCCCCTCCCAGAGCACCACATGCGATTTTCCAGCCTGGCACCGCCAGGAGTGATCCCTGAGCACAGAGCCAGTAGTAATGCCTCAAGCACTAAATTTTAAAAGGAAAACAAAAAGGGGGAAAAAAAGAAGAAAAGAAAAAGCTTTGCATGTGTCTCTCCAAGCAAGCAAGAAGGGCCTTCTGTGGAGTTAGTTTGGGGTTTTTCTTTTGTTTGATTTTGTTTGGTTTTGGGGCCACACCCGGTGGCACTCAGGGTTTACTCCTGGCTATGCACTCAGAAGTCACTTCTGGCAGGCTCAGGGGACCACTTGGGATGCTGAGGACTGAACCTGGGTGAGCCTCGTGCGAGGTAAATGCCCTACCCCGCTGTGTTATTGCTCTACCCCCGCTATATTTTTTTTTTCATAAATAACCTGAAAAACTCTGAGTAACTAGTGAAACGTGGTAACAGGAAGACAGAGTCATTTACTCTTAAGCTTTGATGACTTCGGTAAAACCTGAGCAAAAAAACCAGCTGCTTTTACTAGGGCCCAAGTGTTCTGGGGCATGGGCAGGAGGGGACCCTATCTGTTTTTTTTTGTTTTTTTTTTGTTTTTTTTTTTTTTCTGAATCATTGTCTGGTTCACAATTAAATCACACGGAGTGGCCCCATATTTCAGAAAACGTAAAACGTGGCTTTTAAATTGAATTTCATTTGAACTTTTTAATTTTTTTCTTAGAGGAGCCAGATGCACTTAGTTGCCAGGAAATGAAATCAGTCACACGAGTATGTCATGGACCACAGCGATCTGATTTGTGTTAACCAGAATAGCCTGAGAAGCGAGCTTTGTCCTTGCTAGGAATTAAAAGTCAGGTTTTCTTTTGAACTTAAAAAAAATGGTGACAGCGATTATAACAGAGACAGACAGATGGACAGATAGATGGATAGACAGAGAGAAGTATCACTGTCCCTGCCCTACACACCAACTCACACCATCTCACATTTGTGCCTGTGTGGAGAATCACATGTGTTTTCTTCACTTAGTATGTTCATGGAAGGGCAGCACCTGTATCTCCCTCGTGAATACTTTTTTAAAGCTATAATTGACATAGAGCATTCGATTAGCTTCTACCGCGCAACAAAATGGGTCTATTGTAAAGGGCTGGAGTAAGGCTGCTGGGAGACATGTGCCAAGCCGTGACTTTTGGATGGAGCTTGGGAAGTGTTCGAGCAAGCAGACATTTGACCAAGATCCTGTAAGATGGGGCCGGAGAGAAAGCATGGAGGTAAGGCGTTTGCCTTTCATGCAAAAGGTCATCGGTTCGAATCCCGGTGCCCCATATGGTCCCCCGTGCCTGCCAGGAGCAATTTCTGAGCATGGAGCCAGGAGTAACCCCTGAGCACTGCCAGGTGTGACCCAAAAACCAAAAAAAAAAGATCCTCTCTCTAACTATCCCAGGACTGCTGCCTCCTGGGCTTGTCCCCTGCCCAGGTGAACAACACTAGGACTCCACATGGCTCTTTTCTCATTCCAGAGAAATGTAAGCCAGGGAAATTACCAGGCCAAGCCCCATGCTGGAAAGTCGAAAACTCTAAGCCACGAAACCCTCTGTCAAGAAAGGTGAGCTTGGATAAGACCAAAGGAAGAAGCCAGCTGCTTGTTGTGCAAGGTTTCGTGTTAAAGAAACAGAATTTCCGGATCATTTTCCTCTGCTCATATCTCATCAGGAGGTCACCAAAGCGAAGGCAGAGTTGTCACTGTAACCAGGATGCTGGAGGTGCAAGGGGAACCACGACCTCACACCTTGGCTGTCTCCGGCAGTGATATATCTGTGCCTCTAGTCAGGGTGCTAAGCTCAAGGAGGGTCTTTTTTTAATGTTTATTTTTTTGTTTTGCTTTTGGGCCACACCCAGCGGTACTCAGGGGATACGCCTGGCTGTCTGCTCAGAAATAGCTCCTGGCAGGCACGGGGACCATATGGCACAACGGGATTCGAACCAACCACCTTTGGTCCTAGATCAGCTGCTTGCAAGGCAGACGCCGCTGTGCTATCTCTCCGGGCCCCAAGGAGGGTCTTATATATTAATTTCATCCTCACAAACAGCCTTATACCCCGGGGTGGTTTAGAAGAGATGGTTAACTATGCAGGGGTTGTATCTGAGTTATAATAGAGGTCTGTGTAAGTGCTCAGGTTGCTTGTAAGTATGTAGATCAGTGTCTTATAAAAACACTGATTTAGCGTTCAGAGCCTTGCACATGGCCTGCCTAGGATGAACCCGGGTTTGATTCCCAGTATCTCATATGGTCCCCGAGTCTGCCAGAAGTGATTTCTGAGCACAGAGCCATGAGTAACCCAAGTACAGGGTGTGGCCCAAACACCAAAATAAAATAAAATAAAACATACTTACAATACACTAACATCTTATAATAAGACATAATATAATATACTTATGCCTTATCTATAAGATACTTGTAGATAAGTCAGTAAGTGTCCTCCAAGTGTCAGGGAACAGAAATGAAGTTCTTATTAACAGAGATAAGAGAGGTCAGGAGACAGTGGAGGGGAGGAAAATAGGAAACAGAAACCAGGTGGCACCAGCGGGTCCTGGGTAAATGTCATTTCTCGGACTCCTCGCCTCTTCCATGGTAGAGGGGGACAGTTTGGAATTTACCACTTTTTAACCCAGCCCCCCACCACATAGACAAAATCAGTCAAAGCCATTCAGAAGGGCTGAAGATAAATGCCACAGAACAACCAAGTGCCAGGCAGATCTCGAGGCAGGACCATCTAGAGGAGTAACACGAGGTCAGGCCAAAATCACTGCAGCAAAGGGGGGACCAGACGGGTCCCTCCAGATTCTGGGAGTGGTCACAGGAAGTATGAAACTGGGACAGGATCTAAAGTAGAAATGAGCAAAGCCTCAGCCAGAAGGAGAGACTCTAATACCCCTCCCTAGCAGAATGGGTCTCATGGAAGGAGAGTTTGTTTTTGTTTTTATTTTTGTTTTTACCCAGCAGGCCTTTAAAAGGCTTCAGTGCTGAGGGACGCCAACATTACTTGTGAATTCAACAGATACTCAGCAGCTCAAAATCTCCAGTGCAAGTTCATTGAGGAAAAGATAAGGGCTAAGGTGGGAAATCTTTGAAAACAAACGTAGAAACAAACAACCTTTCAAATTAGGATTCTGCTACAGGTTGGGTTAAGAAACCACTGTTGCTTTCTAATAGTTTTGAATGACAAAACTGAATGGCAAAAGTCTTTGCATTCAAACTGGAATGGGATGCAACTAGAGTTCATTCGAGAGATGACACCAGTAGAGGCCAGAGTAGGGAAGGGCACTCCCTTGCACACAGCCAACCCGGATCCAATCCCCGGCATCCCATCTGGGTCCCTCCAAGTACCGCCACAAGTTATTGCTGAATGTGGATCCAGGAGGAATCCCTGAGTTTCCAAACAAACAGAACCCCCCCCCCCCAA
>PVKC010053379.1:0-10179 GCA_004027635.1 Crocidura indochinensis
GTAGACTTGGCTTGGCCCCTGGAGACGGGAGGCAAGTGTGGGACTCTGTCTTCGCAAGTTAATTTTGGTGACCTTTCCTGGCTAGGGTCTGCTTACTCACAGAGCAGGTCACGCCATGGTGTCCCAAAACAGCAGACTCACATCAAGCTTATCCCTGTCATTCACCTGCCACACACGTGGCAGCCTACTGGGATTCCAGGCATGTGTGTGGACACTTGGCCTACTGCCAGCACCTGGGGCCAACAGCTTTGCTCTGGTACAGAGGTTGTCCATGCAGGGCCGTCACCCCACGCTTATTTATTGAATTGCCATGTGGAACTTGGATCTTCTGGCATTTTCGCCATCTTCACCTCCTCATCCTGCCTTCAACCTCTGCTTCCTCCTAGGTTCCACAAACTAGTATGTTTCACTCTCCACTGAGTATGCCTCAAACCAGTGTTTGGCTGGTGATCTGTGCTCTATGATCATCTGCTGATCAGCTAGTGGGGTGGGCAAGATGTTTTGTCAGGGAGCAGAGGGCAGCTGCTAGAACTCCCGTCTGAGCTCCTGAGGGTGAAGTGGGAGAGGTCAATTCCCAGCAAGATAGAGCCATTACAGACTCCCCCAAGCCCCATTACACCTCAGAGGAAGTGGGCTACAGAAGCGTGCAGTCCGGGAGTTGAACCGAGTCCCCTTCTGGCCAGCAGGAAGTGGGTAGGGTGTGGCCCCTGGGTCAAGGTACATGACCCCAGGTTGTGATCTGATTTTCTTGCAGTTTCGGGGCAACGGTTGCTATCGGCCTGACCATCTTTGTGCTCTCCGTGGTCACCATCATCATTTGCTTTACCTGTTCTTGCTGCTGTTTGTACAAGATGTGCCGCAGACCACGTCGTAAGCCTACCCACCCCCCACTCTTGTGCAGACCTCCACCTTGTGTCTACCCAATTTCAGGGGCTTAGGGGGAGCTGGTGAACAGAATCCTGACTGTGCTTCTCTCCGCAGCGGTGGTAACTACGACCACATCTACCACGGTGGTGCACGCTCCTTACCCGCAGCCTCCAAGCGTGCCACCCAGCTATCCTGGACCAACCTATCAGGGATACCACCCCATGCCCCCCCAGCCAGGGATGCCAGCAGCACCCTATCCTACGCAGTACCCGCCACCCTACCCTGCCCAACCCATGGGCCCACCGGCCTACCACGAGACATTGAGTGGTGAGTACCACTGCCATCTATCTCTACCATCATCCGGTCCCCTGCAGATGCTGGGAGGCCTCCAGCCACTGTCTTCTCTTTTAGGAGGAGCAGCCATGCCCTACCATGCCAGCCAGCCTCCTTACAACCCAGCCTACATGGACCCACCGAAGGCCTGCCCCTGAACACACCCTCTATCTCTGGCTGCCTCTGATGTGTGTGAGTGCATGAATGGGAATGCAGACACAGTTCTGTTGGTGTGTGGGTGTGGATGTTTCTGTACACAGGCTTTTTATAATGCTGACGTGGTGGTGAGTGATCCTCGCCAGAGATTCTGGGACAAGCTTTATTCTCTTCCTCAATATTAATCTTCTTGAAATCACAAGTAAGAATCCAAGAATGGGGGGGCCGGGCGGTGGCGCTGGAGATAAGGTGCCTGCGCTAACCTAGGAAGGACCACGGTTCGATCCCCCGGTTCCCCATTTGGTCCTCCGTGCCTGCCAGGAGCGATTTCTGAGCAAATAGCCAGGAGTAACCCCTGAGCGTCACTGGGTGTGGCCCAAAAACAAACAAACAAACAAACAAACAAAAAAAGAATCCAAGAATGGGGGCCGGGCGGTGGTGCTAGAGAGGTAAGGTGCCTTCCTTGCCTGTGCTAGCCTTGGACGGACCACTGTTCGATGCCCCGGTGTCCCATATGGTCCCCCACGCCAGGAGTGACTTCTGAGCGCATAGCCAGCTGAGCGTCACTGGGTGGGGCCCAAAAACCAAGAAAAAAAAAAAGAATCCAATGGGGTGGGGGCTCTTTTTCAGACCATCCCTGGGAGACCAGAGGGCCAAGTCACATGAGTTACACAGGTCTTTGTGGCAACATACATGTGCTCTCCTTTGAGCAGACTGGCCACTGTTTTGAGACCATGAAGAGCCAGAGCCACGATGCAGGCAAGTGGATAAGGCTTGTGGCTCAGAAGTGGGGTTTTAGTCATTGCAAGTGGGAGTGCCCAAGCTCCTGGGCCTTGTGCTGCATCTTTCGAGGGCAGGCAGCATCCTGGCATCAAAGCACCTCAGGCAGAACCTCATCTACACATATTAACTGTTTGCCCAGGTTGTCCTTGCCTCCTCCGAGACTGCCGAGGAACCATGTTCATCCACAGGTCACCCTTACTGGTGCCAGACCGCGATAAGTGGACAGGTGGCCTCTGTCCACCTGTGCACTCAGGTGTCCACCCTGCAGTGTTTTCTTTCGTTTTATTTTTAGCCAAATATTATGCCTTATCTGTTCAAGAGGTGTGAAAATTTCATTGGGCTGAAACCAAGGGGATACCAATGGCCTAGTGAAGAGACCACCTGATGCTCATCATTCCCTACTTCAAGTATCCAGCTTCTGTGCCTGTTGCCTGTCTGGACAGTGGGCTCCCTATGTCAAGGGGCCATGGGGACCAGAGGTGGAAGGGATTCTGGGTGGCAGCTCTGGCCCAAACTTCAATTATGTTCCGGTCCCTCACTGATCATTCTCACCAGATCTTTTTAGCTTTGTACTGTTCATGTGTTTCTGTGACTTGTTTATAATAAAGGCAAACTTTTGGAGCTGCTGCCTTCTTTTCCTCTGTTAGTGATGGCGCTAGATATTAGGCCTGGTTCCATTTCCACTAACACCTGGTTATGTATAATAACTCTTGCCTCTTTTGGGGGATAGGTGCTCGGGAGTCCATGCCACCTTCTATGTCTGTCTACTCTAAGTGGAACAGAAGCCCAGGTGGCTATGAAAGAGGGGAGGAGTCAAGTGAATCAGTGCAGTGGGTCTTTATTAGGCAGATACCCTTCCTGGCCTACTGCCCAGGTGAAGCCAGGGATAGCCCATACAGTGTGGCTATTGCCAGGGTCAGGAAGGCCAGCAGGCTTAGTGGGGCTAGCAGGCCAACCTTGGGTGGAGCTCCAGGGCCCTGCACCGCAGGAGGGGCATTGGGCTGCCTGCCTCCCCTAAGGTTGGGATTGGGGTCCCTGAGTCTTCTCAGGGATGTGGGCACTACAGCAGTATATGGCCTTGGATTGGAATCAACCAAGGTGTGGACCACCTCATACATTGGCTTGACAGTGCTGAAGGGTTTGGCATGAGCATCCACCCATCGCAGCAGGGCCTGTGGCTGCCACTGACAGATGCTGAGCAGGGCTAACACGTCCCCTTCAGCAGTATGTGAGTCTGGTGGTTCCTGCCCATACAGGCGTGTGTAGATGCTGCCCAAGCTGTAGCTCCTCCTCGGTCCGTGCTCTGAAGGCCTGCCTGCTTGTTCCAGGGCCTTCAAGGCTGCGATGCTGTCTACACAAAAGGCGTCGTCCAGCACACTGGAAAGGCCCAGAGTAGCCAGCTCTGCTTGGAGCAGGGGAAAGTCGTATCGATCCCCGTTGTGTGCCACGAGGCACCAGGGCTGTGGCTGGCGCTGCAGAAAAGCCTGGAGCATGTTGGCCAGGTTGGTATTGAAGAGTTGACGCCCGTGTGCTGCGAGCAGATCTGTGTTCAGCCCAGTGATCTCGCTGGCTGCAGGGTTACAGGCTTTCCCGGGAGCCACACACAGGGAGAGCTTGTCCACCACTCGCGGGGGTGGGGGCACTGTGGGAGGTGGCCCCCGAGGAGTGGGTAGGCTCTCCAGAGCACGTCTGTGGATGGCCAGCAGGCACAACTCTGTAATCTTGGGCTGGGAGAAGGGTAGGCCAGTGGCCTCCAGGTCCAAGAAGATGAGGGTCTGTATGGGGGCTGGGGGCAGTGCCTGCGAGCCCATGGTGGAGGCAGATACGTGCTGCCGAGCCTGGGGAGAAGCATGGGTAGGGAGTGGGTACGAGTGCCGAAGCAGCAGGACCTAGGGAGGGTGGGGAGGGGAAGGACTGGGAGCAACACATATCTGGCCCTCCCCATGGTCATGCTTGGGAGCTCCACAGTTCGTTTTCAGGGCAGGAAGCCCGAGAGGGTGGGGTAGCTTCCTTCGTGGGCCAGCACACAATCCTGGGAGGTGGGGCTCCTCCCTGGTGCTACCTAGTCCTGGGGTGGGTAGGCCAGCAGTCTTCCCATTGTGTTCCATCCCGCCGAGGGGCAGGGGTCGTCACTTACCCACAAGCAGCAGCACGGACTCTGGACGCACACTTTCCGGCTGACTCTTGCAGCTGGCAGCAGTGGCGGGAAGTGAAACTCTGCCTGAGCCCGCCCAGAGGTTGGCCTCGGCAGGGTCTGCCTACTTTGTCAGCTGCCGTCCTCCAGTCCCCTCCCTTCCCCACATGCCCCACCCCATGGTGTCCAGCAGCCTGTACACTGCATTTCAGGCCTTTCTGCTTCCCATCGGAGAGGAAGCCCAGAGAAGGACCCGGGCAGCATGCCCACGTGTGACAGAACAGCGGGATCTGAGACCTCCTGGATATCCTGATATGGTCTTTAAGAACCCACATTCGCAGGACTCTCCAGTGTAGGCCTCAGGGAAGAGCAGGCTCCCTCCTTTCTCGCTACACAAGGTTTCTTCCTATGGCCTGGGCCCAAAGCAGTGACTCAGGACAATTCACAGGCAGGGCATGGCTTCTGTCTGAAGGCTGACTCGTTACCACGGGGACAGGAAGGACGACGCCAGCCTTCTCAAGTCAGGTCTTGCTCCAGCCCTCCCACTGGGCTGACACAGATCAGACTCAGGAAACACAAGCCGCACTGCTTTTAATCAGCGGACGAGGCGAGAAAGAGATGGTGCTGCCGCCACCGTGTGGTCCAAAATTCATTGGTCTCAGCTACAGTCCATCTCATGGTCGTCCACATCAGTTTCAGCAGCACACAGGTCCTCCAGGGCTGCCTCTGAGTGAGAGGAGGAGTCGTGGTGAAAAGCCCGTGCCCGCAGGAACTACCCAGGTTGTTCCACACCAGGAGACAGCAAGTGATTCGAGCAAAGTGATTCAAATAGGTGAGTCAGATGGGGTTGTTTCTGGAAAATTGTGACTGCCAGGCTGACTCAGCAGACGAGTGAATACCAGCCTGCTGAGCTCTGAGAACCAGAGCAAGAAGGCAGAATGGGTCAGTGCTAACCGCGGCTGTGGTAGGTGCTTAAAGCCAGTCAGTCTCTGGGAGACTGCCGGGGGGTGGGGTGGGAGGGTGGTGGTGGTGGTGGAGGTCTGAAGGCAGCTTACCTTCACAGTCTGTCACATCTGGAAGTCCTCTAATCAGCATACTGACTCCTGGCATCACCTGGTCATACTGGTGCAGGACCTCCACACAGTGCACGGTGAAGAGCTTGTCCTTCTGGGACAGGCAGTGCAGCAGCAGCACAATGTCCCGCAGGCACCGCACTGTCCACTTCTGATGCTCAGTCTTTGGGGGACCTGCCCACCGCACCGTCAGCCACTGTCTGTGCAGCGTTACCATGAGTGCTCTGACCACCTGCAGGGTGGGTGCAGCCTGAGATGGGTCTCTGTTTCCCACCACCAAAGCAGTGTCCTAAGCACAGGGCAGCAACCCCTCTACTCACTTCAATGCTGCACTGGCAATCAGAACCGGTGACTGGAGAGGAGTTCTGTACCCCAAACTTAGCGAGGAGCCACACAGCCTGTAATGAGAAAAGATCCTGCTGCGTGCCTGGTGGAACTAGACCCGAGAACAGCAGAACCTGCCTCTAGAAGGTGTGTGTGTGTCCCCGTCCCCATCCATCCATCCGTTTGTCCTTCCATAGCCAGCAGTGCTCACTCCTGGTCGGGGTTCAGGGACCACTTGTGGTGTTGAGGATGAACTCAGGTCAGCCACTGCAAGTCAAGCACCCTATGCACTGTACTGTCTGGTCCCCAACAAGTCTTCTATACCTGGCAATGTGCATGGATTACTTCCGGCTCTGCACTCAGGGGACTATATAGGATACCTGAACAGGCTGAATCCAGGTTGGCCATTGCAAGAAAAGGACACTACCCGCTGTACTATCATCCTCATGAATAAATAATTCTTAGCAGGTGCATATACAAAGTCCCCAGAATGACATTGTGAGGCATTTCCAGATCTGACTCAGGATAGATCAATATCTATGTTTCACCCACCTGCCCTCATGCACCTCCCTCTCAACCCCTTCCCTACCCCAGCTCTGTCACTAGGCCCCACAATGAGGTGATGATCAGATAGGCCACTCTGCCCACATTGCACCTGTGTATATGAAACATATACAGTTAGATCTGTTGGCTGCTACATAGCTTTGCTACTGAAGTGAATGAAAACTCCTTTTCTTCCCAGAGAAAGGAAATAATATGTTTGGCCCTGAAGATGGCATGGTGAGCAGTGCCCATGGAACTCTCTGGAGTTCTTTTTTTTTTCTGGTTTTCGGGCCACACCCAGAGACGTTCAGGGGTTACTCCTGGCTATTCGCTCAGAAGTCGCCCCTGGCCTGGGGGACCATATGGGGTACGGGGGATTGAACCGGGGTCCGTCCAAGGCTAGCGCGGTAAGGCAGGCACCTTACCTCCAGTGCCACCACCCGGCCCCCTCTCTGGAGTTCTTACCCTTTTTAGGGGGATGTAGAGGGTTTTAGGTCACACCCAGTGGTGATCAAGGGACCACATGTGGTCCTGGAGACCAAATCTGGGTCAACTGTGTGTAAGGCAAGTGTCCTACCTACTGTACATCTCTCTGGCACTTAGAGTCTTACCTCTTGTTCCAGTTGAAGCCACTGCGACTCTGAGGCCACTTTATCAGGCCTTGATGTGATGTACATGTAGAGCAACAGGAGTAGGCAGCCTTCTGAAACAAACACGTCATCTCTGACTCAGACAGTCCCTTACCACCTGAGCTTGGGCACAGGCTGTAGTAGTCGTCAGGCAGCCAATGCCACCTCCCTTCCTTCCCATTCTCAGATATCAACCCTAGCCTGCCTCACCTGACCGGGAGCAGAGTTTAGACAGGAGCTTCTCATGGTCGGCCAGGAGGGAGATCAACTTCACAGTCAGCAGCGCACTGGGCAGGGGTGTATCTGGGCTGAGGCACTGCGGTAGCACTGGGAACAGACACTGGAACCTATGTCACAGGGACCCAGAAACATGACTCTCCCAACCCTACTAGGACACTCGTTCCATTGGCTAACAGGATACCCGAGCAAGTCCATACTGGGAAGCCTCGGGGTTCAAACAAGTGGGGTTAAAAGCAGGCCATTGCTGACTGTTCTCATCTGACTACCATCACTGAGGGTTAGACTGCAGACCTCAGCTGACACTGTCATGTATGGCATTGTCCATACAGAAATGGGCAATGCCAGGCCTTCCCAATGCTTGGATCTTCACTGCCTTTGCTCCCTAACTGAAGCAGGCCTTAAACTGGCATGAGAAACATGTTCTGTGCCCAAGAACTGGTCCTGGTCCAAAATGACAAACATGGACTAGCTATATGGATCTTGGGAGATCAGAGCAAGTTTTTTTTCCCTCTTAATTTTGGAGCTACATAAGGCAGTGCTCAGGGCTTGCTCCTGGCTCTGTACTTGGGTTCACTTGTGACAGACCCAGGAAATCATAATGGAGCACCAAGAATCAAACCTGGGCCAGTCAAAGGCATGGAAAATAGATGCCTTACCCACTATACTAACACTGGTCTGAGGATGGCTATTTTTTCCCATCAGAAAATAGCAGTTCCATTGATAAAGAGTTTATATGGGGTGTGCATGGGGTAAGGGTTCTGTGCAACAATAAATACTACCAAGGAACCAAGTTCCAAGACAATCATAGTGCCTGGTAGTCAGGGAGAGTGTTAAATCTAATATGTATTATCATGCATCTGCAATCTATGTATATGGCCTTGAAAGTTAAGAATATTTCTTTTTTGGGGCCCGGGAGATAGCATGGAGGTAAGGCGTTTGCCTTTCATGCAAAAGGTCATCGGTTCGAATCCCAGTGCCCCATATGGTCCCCCGTGCCCGCCAGGAGCAATTTCTGAGCATGGAGCCAGGAGTAACCCCTGAGCACTGCCGGGTGTGACCCAAAAACCAAAAAAAAAAAAAAAAAGAATATTTCTTTTTTTCTTTTTAGGTTTTTGGGCCACACCCAGTGACGCTCAGGGGTTACTCCTGGCTATGTGCTCAGAAGTCGCCCCTGGCCTGGGGTGCCATATGGGGCACGGGGGATCGAACCGCGGTCCGTCCAAGGCTAGCGCTGTAAGGAGGGCACCTTACCTCCAGCGCCACCGCCTGGCCCCAGTTAAGAATATTTCTTATAGATAAAACATATTCCTTATGGGGCCAGAAGACAGCTTGCCTAGGGCACATCCCTAGCTTGTTTCCAATTCAGTTTGAATCCTGGAACCAAATGAACCACCACCCCCCACCCCCCCCAAGCACCAGCACTGCTGAGGTGGCCTAAATACCCTTTGGCAACACAATATCCACGGGCCCTTGAATCCTCTAAGAACTGTTAATGGGGCTGGCAGGTCTCTTGAGCACTACTGGAAGGACAGCCCCCATCCCAAGAACATTCCTCTTTAGAGGGCTAGAAATGTAGCTCGGCAGCAGAACATTTGCCTTGCGTGCATGTGTGAGGTCCTGGCTCTGGTTCTGAAACTGCCTCCAAAGAAATTACTCCTCATTGGTAGTGAGATGGTTCAACAATGCAATCCTTGCTCCATCTGGCATTACCAAAGGCAAACAAACAAAAATCCTCAGTGCACTATTAGTAAGCAAAGTAGGTCTCATTATTTAAATTTATGATTTTCATTATTGGTACCAGGATCTTACACAAGTGGAGGATATACTATAACACTGAGCCATTTGCCCAGCCCAAGGGCTCATTGTTTGTGTGAAATGACTTTATAGCAAATGCTGTCTACCAGACACACCATAGACCATCATTAGAGCACGTGAAGCTTTTTGAGAAACGGGAATTTTACCTAGCTGTTGCCCAATTCGAGATTTGTAGAGGCCTCTAGCCAGTCCACTGAAGTCCTTGAAATCACCTGCCTTTTTTTTTTTTTTGGGTCACACCCGGCAGTGCTCAGGGGTTCCTCCTGGCTCCATGCTCAGAAATTGCTCCTGACAGGCACAGGGGACCACATGGGGCACCGGGATTCGAACCGATGACCTTTTGCATGAAAGGCAAATGTCTTACCTCCATGCTATCTCCCGGGCCCCGAAATCACCTGCTTTTAAAAGCCATCTTTTCATAAACAGTGGTTTCAAGTATTTCTTTTTAAACATCCATTTATGCTCAGGAGCTACTCCTGGCTCTGTGTTGAGAGAACAATATGTAGCGCCAGAGATGAAACTTGGGTCTCCATCACGAAAAGCATGTATTCCAAACCATTAAGCCATCTCTCTTAATCTCTCTGGCCCTCATTTTTTTGGTACTCTGGGCTTCTTCCTGTCAATGCTCAGAGAACCGTATGTTTTTCTAGGAATCTAATCAGGGTTGTCCCAGTGCAAAGCAAATGCCTTAGCCTCTGGCCTCTCAAAATATTTTTTCTTGTTTGTTTGTTTTTGGGTCATACCCAGTGACACCCAGGGGTTACTCCTGACAGGCTCGGGGACCATATGGGATGCTAGGATTTGAACCATTGCCCATCCTGGGATGGCTGCGTACAAGGCAAAAGCTCTACTGCTGTGCTATCTCTCCAGACACTCAAAATTGTCTTTTTTTTTTTTTTGGTTTTTGGTTTTTGGGTCACACCCGGCAGTGCTCAGGGGTTACTCCTGGCTCCATGCTCAGAAATTGCTCCTGGCAGGCACGGGGGACCATATGGGGCACCGGGATTCGAACTGATGACCTTTTGCATGAAAGGCAAACGCCTTACCTCCATGCTATCTCCTGGGCCCCCTCAAAATTGTCTTTTAACACCAGAAAAAAACAGCTTACTTCTGGCTCTGCACACAAGAATTGCTCCTGGAAATGCTTGGGGATGAATATAGGATGCTGGGGTTGAATCCGGGTTAGCTGCCTGCAAGGCAAATGCCCTACCAATTGTAGTATTGTTCTGGCCCCCAGAACCGTTTTTTTTTTTTTTTCTCCTTTTTGGGCCAAAAAGTCAAA
>PVKC010053380.1:0-10129 GCA_004027635.1 Crocidura indochinensis
AAATGCACCAGCAATATAATGTAGCACCATTTCTCCCTGCAAAGGCACACTAAAAAGGGGGGAAATCATATGTATAAAAACGATCTCTTATCTACTAGAGATAAGAACTCATACTTGTTTACAATACAGAGGCATCCCCCAACATTGAAAATATGTCAATTGGTTCCAACTTAGACTCCAGGTGATTAGACACCAACCGTTCAGCCTTGAACCCTGGATCCCAGACATAGAAATGACACAGTACTTCACAACAGCCACAGGAATCAGATCCCATCCGGGACATCCTTAATACTGTCCGGACACCAACAAGTGCCAGCTCTAATATGATATCCTGACAATGAGGAAACTTGTAACAACTTGACCTAAAAGCAGGTTATTCTACATCACCAGCTAATGATAAGACAAAATCAGAAGACTTGTCATCCTTTGGTCTGTCCAAATGCCAAGATTGCGATTTACAGATGACTGGCTGATAGAACCATGACAGAACTGTATTTTTCCTGGGACCAATAAAAAAAGCCCTAGTCTAGGGTTTGAGCTACAACCTGCACAACAACCATGATCTCTAGTTCCAGAGGTCTGTCTGAGACGATTGCAACGGAATGGGTCTTCTGGAAACATAACGTAAGACGTTACCCCAGGCCCCATCCTAGGATCAGCGCAAAGACCAGGACCACCAACCATGGAAGATGAATGAAAATTACACAGAGGGAACAGAACTTCTAGAACCACAAAGAAAGACTCCATCATAAGTTCCACTCCCTGACCTGTGTAGATACTGAGATCTCTAGATACAGAGGTCTGATTTTATCTCCCAGGACGAAGTAGAAGTCTTCCATACACCACAAAAGTACCAAGGGGAGATTAAATGAACCTGAAAGGAGTCTCTAGTTAATCACATGACAATATACTTCAAGGGCAGAGAAACCCTGTATCTCTTAGGCCACGGGAATTCCTTTTTGAATGACCCCAATATTTACTGTGCCTGTGCAGGACGGAAGAAAAAAAAAGCAAAAAGCACAAAACAATTTTTTCTTATTTATCTAGTCTTTGTCGATTTCTTTGTTTTGGTTTGGATATTGAAGTTGTCTCCATTTATATTTATTTTTCTTCTTTTCTTTTCTTCCTTTATGTGCTCTGCCATGTTTTTTTTTTTTAATCTCAAGACCATGGCTTTTATGTGGCTCTTATCTTTATTGTTGGAGTGCTCACTGGATAATCCCCTGATTTTATGTTAATATGTACCAAAATATTATTGTAAATGATAAGTAAGCCACTATGATTAAAATAAAAATTATATTTATTAAAAATAATAAAAATATGTGTATAGTTGTGTTTCAGTCATAAAAAGTAAACCCCCTTTACCAGAGCAGTCTTCCCTCCACCAATGCCCCTATCTCCATTTCAGTAGTGCTTTTATATGATATGTTTTTATCTAAAAAATAATAAATATTATTCTTTGCAGCATTCAGTACATTAGCTAAGATATAGAATCAACTTAGCTGTCCAACAAAAGAGGAAGATCTGCACAGAATACCATGCAAGTGCAAGATACGCTGGAATCAAGCAATTTTCTACAACCTGGAAGAAACTGGAAGGTAAACTGTTGAGTAAAGTAAGACCCCCCCAAATGCAGTATGATCTCAATCTCACTTATTTTTGGTATATAGAATAAATAGTTGAGGAAATTATATATAATCAAGGAGGAGTGCCTCAATAACCCTTCATCTTAGAAAGAAGATAATTACAAAAGGAAAAAAATCAAGGAGGCTGGGAAGAAGAAAATAAACAATGATGCCAATGGGAAACAGGTATCAAGGATCTTAGGTATATTAGTATACTTGAGTTACACCTGAGTATAGATGGGGAAAGACTCAGCGACACTAACAACATAATATCTGACTACATCTATTAAACTTTAATATGTACCTGTCAAGGTGGTAGGTTGTGGGATATTGGTGAAGGGGACCTGGAAACATTGATAAAGGAATTGCTACCTAGGATGGGATTGTGATGGTGCATTGCATGTCGAAAACTCAACTATGAGTATCTTTGCAAATCACAATGTTGTAATCAATATTAAATAAAGGAAAAGTAAGTCTCAGTTATGACTTGTAACTTTTAAATCAGAAACCTAAAAGCCAAATATAAATGTATAATCCTAAATGAAAAGTCCTTTACTGATCCATTCCACAAAAGTTTATCACTGCATTTTCCTTTATTCAGTTATTTCTGATTGATTTTAATTGTAATTTATTGGTAAGCTACTCTAAGATTGTTAAAAAATATATATATAATTTACATTGATTATAAAATGGAAATAAGACAGCTAATTAAGAAAGGAATTTGCCAATTATTAAAAAAATGAAAATAGATATATTTCACCTAATCCTTTTTATGAATACAGTGAATGGAAAAGTTGGCTTCTCAGTATTATATGTGCAAAATTTGTTATAAAATTATTTACAATAAATATGAAAATAATAAATCCATGTATTTACAGATAGAATTGGGTATTACTATATACTGACCATATAGTATCATGTGTCATCCAAAATTTTTGTGTTTAAGTTTCTGATATAATAGTTTTTGGAAGTCAAACCTTTGGGAAAGATTAAAGTTATAAGTATTGGCTCTTATAATTGGGACTCATTTCCTCATAAGATTTGTATCAATCAATATTTTTCCTCATTTATAAGGTTAAAAATGTAATGGCCTGATTTAAAACTCAGTATTAGTTTTATAATGCATGCTTCATAGTAGAACATTTAGTATGTAGATATCTAAAACAAAACAAAATATCTGCAAGCAAAAGATGGCATCTATCTGAATTCAATCATTCTAATACTCTAATATTAAACTTCTAGACTGTACAAATGTGGAAAGATAGACATTACTTATAAGGCATGCTATTTATAGTTATTCATTTTACTAGTTTGAAATAAAATAATGAATGTAAATATAATGAAAATTCTGGCTCAGTATGGATATTGATAAAGAAGGTTGTACTTCCAACAAATTTATAAAGTCATTTGAATTAGCAGACTTTGGAATGAATTGGTGGTAGAATAAAAGCTATAGTCCATCACTTACTGACTGAATTTTATGGTTACTAGGAAAATAATCAAGTTCATGTTTTTTATTTAAATTATATGAAGTAATTCTTTTCTTTCTCAAAAAAAAAAGAAGAGAATTGTAATCTACAATTCTCTACAGCATAAAATAATCAAACTTTAGAGAAGTTATAGAATGTTACCAAAGTCATATAACTAGGGGCCAATGGATATCAATATGTTGGCTCATATATTTTAAAATAAAATTTAATTTGAGGGAAGTGAGTGTTGTATACTAGGTAGAGCATTTGCCTTGAACACAGCCTACAGGTTTCAGTCCGTGGCATCCTCTCTGCCAGGAATAATTTCTCAATCAGAGCCAGGAGTAATCCCTAAGAACCACTAGGAGTAACCAGAAAACAAATGAAAACATTTCAAATTTAGTATCATGTTCTTGGATTACCAAAGGCTATGTATATTTTGCATATATCACATTTCACTACATAACACATTGTTTATTGTCTAATTTGAACTATGTATCAACCTGATACTGAATTAAGTCTACTAACAGTGAAAATAGAATGAATAATATTATATTATATTATAAAATACATATGAGGGATGCTGATAAAACAGTACAGTGGGGAAAGTGTTTGGTTTTGCAAATGGCTAGCGAGGCTCAATCCATGGCACCACATAGGGATCCCCAAACACCAGAGAAATTCCATGAGCAATATTCAGTATTATAAACTAAATAAAACATGGGTTGGACAAGAACTAAGAACAGAATATATAATGGTTCTTCCAAACAGTTTAATATTGTTATGATTTCTGAAAATTTGTTATTTTTTCTTGATTCTGTTTCACTAATGCCACTTTTTATAGACAAATAATATGACAAATAATATAAATTTATAAACATTTGAAATTAAAAGAATATGACTGCTTGATCATAGTTACTGAATCTGAGTTATCTGACTTTGTTGTGTGTAATGGGAATTCAAATATTTTATACATTATTTCATTGACTGCTTAGTTTAAGTTCATTCAAATTTTTACCTAAAATATATCTCATCTTGTTCATATCTACTTCAATTTCTTTTTTTTTTTTTGATTTTTGGGCCACATCTGGTGACACTCAGAGGTTACTTCTGGCTATGCACTTAGAAATTGCTCCTGGATTGGGGGACCAGATGGGACACTGGGGATCAAACTTGCGGTCTGTCCTAGGCTAGCACATGCAAGGCAGAGGCATTACGGCTTGCACCACCGCTTCGGCCTCTCTATTTCAACTTTTGATGGTAATAATTAACTTAGTGAATAATGAGCATTTTTTAAAATCTCATGTCAAAGTTGTGCCTAATATTATGACCCAATATGCTCTTACCCATAATCCTCATTCTTGATTGTGTTCATCCATATTTTCTATATATTCTTGTCCTTGTTTATTTAAATCTTACTCTAAGTATAAGGACATAGCAAAACTATCTGTTGGCTTTTTTTTCTCATTTAGTTAAACTGACTTTAAGGTCAAGAAGCAAATAAAAACTGTAAATCTCAAACCACTTATCGAAATGTCACTTTGGAGGAATACATAATAAATGAAAGTGGATAACAAATAGTAGATCACCAAGAAACATAAATATCAAATGAAAAAGTAGAATTCTAGAATCCTAGTCTCCTGGGATTGCCCTGAAAAACCTTAGAATGATTGTTTTTCTTAATTGCCATGTTTTTCTTGCATTAGCTCTTATATCACTTACCCCATTTTTCTTCTTCTTCCTTTTTTTTAAAGTACTAGGAGCCGAGTATTGATTTTTCTCTGATGATTACTTAACAAGCACAGTTATGCCTAAGTGATTGATGGAACAAGTGACCTGCTAAAATGGCAATGAGAGAAAGAATTGTTTCTACTGTAAGGGTAAAACAATTATAAATAAATATACCACAAAGACTTTGCCAGTTTTGACTTGCTGAGTCAAGCTAAATGCTTCTCTTTTAATAGAAAGAGGAAAAAGTATTGTTTAGGGATATCAATATATCTTTGTATATTATTTGCTGAATGTGGTCCCAAGATTTTTATGCCAAATATTGTTATGTAATAAGTTTGTTGTTATTTACCTTGTATTATCACCATCATTAAGAATTCTGCCTGCCAATTTTTTTCTTTTAATACTGTATTCTTTTTTTTAATATTTTATTTAAATTCCTTGGTTAGAAACATGATTGTGGTTGGGTTTCAGTCATGTACGAGAACACCCCCATCACCAGTACAATATTACCCATCACCAATGTCCCAAATATCCTTCCTCACCACCCACCCCTGCCTGTACTCTAGACAGGCTCTCTACTTCCCTCGTTCATTCACATTTTATGATAGTTCTCAGTGTAGTTATTTCTCTGATTGCACTCATCTCTCTTTCTGGTGAGCTCACTTCATGAAGCTCATCCCAAATTCTTAATATTATATGGATTCTTCATAGTGAAAGTTTAAGAAAAAGTAGTTACCACATAATATAATAAAAGTTTGTTTTTTGGCAAAAAATAATTTCTGAGACTTCAATCTTCAATATTTTTGAAAACTATGACACTAGTGTGAATCTTGTGATGGGGTAAATGTGTAACAGTTTTCAATGTTTCTAAGATCTTGTTTTTCTGCAAATGTAAATGTAACTGGAATGGTGGGTTCTTACATCTAAGAAGCTAGAGTGTATTACACAGTTCACACACACACACACTCTCTCTCTCACTCTTTCTCTCTCTCTCTCTCACATACACACACACACACACACACACAAACACAATGTTACTTATTCTGTTCCACATTGCAAGCCCAGTGTATGGATTCCTAATTCCTGTGCCACACCATCTATCCAAGTCCAGTGCAAGATTTCCAGGCCTTATCTCTATGCCATTCTCACTTTGTTTGAAATCGAGTGCTGGGCATCTCTTGTACTGTACCCCAGCAATTTCCTGGCGTCCAGAGTTTCATTAAGTCTCAGGCCCATGACTACATATGGTTGAGTGGGATCACTGTTACCTTGTCATCTGCAGTGTTCTCATGTATTGCTTCCTGTCTGGGCAAGTGAACTCTACCTGATTCTGTAGTCTGGCTGGGCATAGTGGAGTGTGTGGAGGGAAAGAGTTCAAGAGAGAGAACCAAACTAAGCATTTCCTTTTATCTGCTGTAAATTTCCCCTACACACACACACACACACACACACACACACACACACACACACACACACACACACACAAAGAGAGAGAGAGTGAGAGAGAGAGAAAGAGAGAGAGAATGAGACATACACCCACTCATTGTCTATTTTTATTTGACAGTTTTTTAAGAGGTAAAACTCAAACCGACCACCTATATTAACTAGTTTACCAGAAAATCTTTTGCTTCCCCTCCCTCTGTTTAACAGCCAGCTATGAATTTAAACTGCAACTGCATTTAGAAAATAGATAAAATATATTACCTTGCCTGGATTATAAATCCATTTTGACTTTTGCTTGTAGGGCATAGAGTAAAACTAACAAGCAATTAAAGATCAAACTTAGTTTAATAGGAAGATTAAAGAATTGAGATATCATCAAACAAAATATTAAGTAAAACATATCTCAAACCATAGGGTAACTAAAAAACTTACAATTAAGTGGATATTTTACAGTGGGAGCCATTCCGTATTTTCTAAATTTTACTTTCCAACGTACTGAAAGTTCAAGCTAAATGTTTCATTATTTTATCTGTTATGTCTCTAGACAGTTATTAATTTTAGCCTTTAGATATTTGACTTGTAATATGCAATACTGAAAGGGCTAGTAGGGATATTTAATATCTATTTTGGAAGAGGATAAGGGCAGTTTCAAATTAGCATAGGGTTCTCATTGTCCATACATTTTCCTTCCTGGTGTTATCAGAATTAATTGGGTTCATTTTAAAAAACTTTATGGTGAAGTAGAACTAAGCAAAGAGGAACCAATAAGCAATAAAAATAGTTTCCTTTTATCTCCAGAAAACACGATGGTGTGCTCTTCTAGAAAATATAATGTGAATAACATGAGTTATAATTACATTAACAATATTAATAAATAATAATAGCAATAAAGAAATGGATTTCTTGGTTAGGTGACAAACAGGCACACATGAATATCCAGCACTTAATTTGACTAATAGGTACATTTAATTAGTCTTTATCCAGAGTATGCAGAAAAGAGAATGAGAGATTGGGCAAAGAAAATCATGTATAACAATATAACTCAAGAATGCAATTTGGTAAATTTCACATCGCTAAATTTATGAATATTGTTGGAGTTTATTACAAAAGTACCTATGCCTATTATTCTCTTTGCAAAGCTGAAGTAATATAGTAAAATAACAGTAATGCATTGAGAATCGCATGTTACTATTACTCATTTCATATTTTACTAACTCATCTTCATTTTCTCCATCTTTTGATGTAAATAGAGGAATTTTTCATTTGAAGTGAGATATGAATATTACTATAAAACAGTATAAATAATTATATGTATTTCAGAATTTCTAAAATTGGCTCGATCTGATTGTGCTAAGATGTTAGTCAGGTAATTTTATTCTCTGTATCTTTACAGAAGTTCCTTAATTTCCTATTTTTTGCATTAAAATATTAATGTTTGTAGCCAATTTTCTTCAAATATACCCTGTATTTATTTTTCCATGTTTTGTCTTTTGACATCTGTTGTTGGCAAATCCCTGTAGGTTGATTTATAAAATTTTTGTACAAACCATTGTTCCTCATCTTTCTTTTTTGCATCTATTACAGATTTAACTTGCAATGAACTTTCTTAATACATGTATATCTTAACCCTTTTGTACTTTAATAACTGACTTGTCTTATCAATAATACTTTTCTGGAAGAGTATTTTGAAATGACACTGATAACCTATACACGTTTGTATCATACAGAAAATGAGATTAATAAATGACATATAAGTTTGATACAAAAGAACAATTGCTTTGCTTATGGCTGACCCAAGTATCTTTGTAAACACCTCTGTGTACTGAGCACAGAGCATATCTTGAGAACTGCCAAAGATTCATTACACAAAACAATGATTACAGCATATCTATAACATTTGATTGACACATACACTTCAAAAATAAGTAAAATAACCATAGGTTATTGAACATACTCTGATTTCATCATTATTAAAATATATAACTGATTTATTTTGAAATAAGTTGTTATATTAACTTTATATTGAAAATTTTTCTATATCAGATTTAATTACTTAAATTGTTGGGGGCCAGGCGGTGGCGCTGGAGGTAAGGTGTCTGCCTTGCCTTGTGTTAACCTAGGACAGACCGCAGTTCGATCCCCTGGTTCCTCATATGGTCCCCTGTGCCTGCCAGGAGCAACTTCTGAGTGCATAGCCAGGAGTAACCCCTGAGCGTCACCTGGTGTGGCCCCACAAAAAAAAAAAAGAAAAATTGTTATGACACAAGCATCTCAGGAACTAATTATACAGGAAGGAAAATTTGAAAATTATAGTTAATATATAAAAGTGTGATAAAGTTGATAAAACAGACAAGAGATTATTTTCTTCAAGAGAGGCATAGTTGTTTTTTTTTATGCATTCTGCATTCTGTCTAGAAAATGGTCCAATTATGTATTAAAGAATCAACTTTAGCAGAGGTGCTTTGAAAAATCAATCCTGAGTTTAAAAAAAGTTGAAGAATAATAATATATTTTCACAATCTTAAAAGTGCTAATATTTAATTATGTAATTCTCAAGTGCCTGCAGAATAAATCTTGAATAGCTATTTTACACCTCAATTATAATGTAACATTTCTGGACAATTTTCAAAGTGTACTACTCATGAGAGAGATAGAAAATGAAATATATCTATGAGAAAGGATACTGAATTAAGGAGGTATTAGCTACATATAGGCAGACTTACAGTGAATAAGAAATCAGTCTTCTATAAATGGGATAATTTTCCCTGTCTCAAAGTGATTCTGAATTTATCAGACTATATGAAAGAATTTAAACTATTAAGTGATTATATTACTATTAATTAAAGGTATTATTTGATCTTATACTCTGCTTTTAAAAATATATACATATAAAACATGGACATGGTTAAAGATATAGCAAACTAAAGCCAGAGCCATAGTACAGTGGAGGATCTTTTCCTTGTTTGCCACTGATCTGGGCTCAATCCCCAGCATATTATATGGTCCCCTCAGTTTGCCAGAAGTCATTTCTGGGTACAGAGCCAGGTATAATGTTTGAGTTAAACTGGATGTGGCAAAAACAAAACTAAAATAAACTGAAAAGTAGTCAATATGGTTATTAAGTTGAGCTTACTATATAGAGACAACAGATTTTGGGGAGAGTGGGGGACTTAGATGATGTTGGAGGGAACAGATATTTTGCTAAAGATTGTTGTTGTATCATTTATACAAAAAACCCTAACTTTGCATAGAGAAGTCACAGTAATTAAAACATTTTAATAAATATAGAAATTGGTATAATGCATTTTATATTAATAAAATATATTTTATCTAATATTTATTTTGTTAACTTCATATAATGGTTTGAAACACTCTGGTATAATTTACTTAAAAATGTTACTTACAGGGTCCGAACGGTGGCACAAGTGGTAAGGCATCTGCCTTGCCCATGCTAGCCTAGGACTTTCCCCGGTGTCCCATATGGTCCCCAAAGCCAGGAACAATTTTTGAGCCCATAGCAAGGGGTAACTCCTGAATATCACTGGGTGTGACCCAGAAAAAAAGTTACTTACTTGTTTTTTCATTATATTTGAAATTGTTTATTAAAATAATTCACATTATATTGGGTGTTTTTGTTAGTTTGGTTTTAATATTCAAATCACACCTAATAGTACTCAGTGTCTACTTCTGTTTCATTTCTCTGGTATTCAGGATATCAAGTGATAATGGAAATAAAAAACAGCTCTTTCAAATGCAAGACATGTGTTTCAAGCAATTTGATACATCTTCCTTGTTCCAAATGATAGTTATCAAATTGTTGATAAGGCCAAAAACCCATTGATCTTTCAACTAACTCTTATT
>PVKC010053381.1:0-10140 GCA_004027635.1 Crocidura indochinensis
GGTGCTAGAGGTAAGGTGTCTGCCTTGCAAGCTCTAGCCAAGGAAAGACCGTGGTTCGATCCCCCGGTGTCCCACATGGTCCCCCCAAGCCAGGGGCAATTTCTGAGCACTTAGCCAGGAGCAACCCCTGAGCATCAAACGGTGTGGCCCAAAAAACCAAAAAAAATTCATTAAAAATATTTTATTTTTGATGTAAAAAAGTTAGGTAAATGTATTTAGCCAGCTGTAGACTGGCGTATTGTAAATATACTTTGCTTCTCAGACTGGTTGTTCTCAGTCACTGTCCCCTGACATCTTGTTTTCCTCATCTAAAAACTAGGTGCATGTGCATCCTATGGTCAGGTGTGTTTTATAGAGTGAAAAATATAATAATAAAATCGATTAGTATGTCTGAAAGCATGATAAAGAATAAAAAGATGTTACTTAAAGCTCTATATAGCCTTAAGAGTGAAAACCATCCAAATACCTAATAGAAATAAAACCATCCAAATACCTAATAGAAATAGAAATAGAAATAGAAAGTTTATCCTCTTATTTAGAAAAAGAAAAATAAAGGGGGCTAGAATGATAGTACAACAGTGGGTAAAGCATTTGCCTTGTACAAAGTTGATCTGGGTACAATGCTTAGAATCCCCATAGAACCCCGAGCCCACCAGTGAACCATATGTAATTCCTGAGCAGAGAGCCAGGAGTAACCTCTGAACACTGTTAAGTGTGGTCAAAAATTAAAAAACAAAAATGTAAGGATATTCTGACCCTGGATCCAGGTGCTCAAATAATGTTTCAAGAAACAGCCTCTCCATGTCTTGATTCAAATTTTATTTAGCAGTATGAAATCCAGGAGCTCCAACCCATTTTTTTTCCCCTTTCAACAATCCTTTATAAAGAATTTCTCCCTTTCCAAAAGGTTTCTAACTATAGCTAGAAAAACGCTATAGTCGAGATAGCCAATTTGGAATATGGAATAGTCAATTCCACCATGCAATATTGTCCAATAATAGATGAGAGTCATTTTCCCATGAAAATTTTTACTAGAAACAGGGAAAGCGGCTGCTATCCACATAAACCTCCTATCTAGCTTAATATATAACGAGGCTTCTTGGAGAGCAACTCAAATTTTTGAAGAGTTAGTTCTGTGCTTTGAAGTAGTGTTCATGAAAGCTTTATACACCTTATGGAGCCCAGAAATGCCAACTCTGTATTCTCTGTTCTACACAGTTCCTCCTTCTTCCCTAATACACAGCAAGTCATCAGAAGTTGACTTGTGTCATCTTCAAAGACCCAGAATAGAGCAGCCCAACTGCAACTTCTTTTTTCTAATGAAGCCAGTTAGGCAAAACTCAAGGATTCCTGATCTCAGATCTTCCACTGACTTGTTGCTATGTGCCTGGAAAGTTAAGCAACTCTTAAATGCTCCAGTTTTCTTTCAAGTAGGGTAAAAAAAAAAAAGATCGAAAGTCCAAGATTTTTCAAAAAGACATTCTATTGAAATGAGAAACATTTCATATATACTGTCATCACTCTTATAAGTCTTCTCACCTGGGCCAAGTAACAATGAGTGCCAGATGAGTAAAAAAGAAGAATGCCAATTTTATTGATTTTTGCCACCTCACTCTCTTCTTAGCTCTGTAAAAAAGTGTTTAATGGGTGAGTAATTTTTTTATCATTAACTACAAATCTGCTCTACATCACAAATCATTTCTAAGGAGGGTGTTACCCAGATTCAGAATAAAATATTTAAGCTAGAATCATCTGATCATCACAATTTTTGATATAATAAAGAACTAAATAAATGAATAAAAGTCTTGACATTCCTATCCTGGTGGTCAAGGTATTTCATAATAAATAAAATGTATGGCAGTTTCTTGTCATACTCTCATAGTGACAACATATAGTGTTGAATAATTCAGTCCTATCTTCATCCTTTCTATTGTTCAAACTTCCATCTTGGATCACACCTACTTCAAACCTGAACCCAACCAGATAAATATATAATGCTAATATTTCTAATCATTATTTCATTACATAACAGGAGAAAAAATATATTACCTGAGAAGAATAAAATGAAGGGAAGCTGAGAACATACTCTGATTATGTGCTATCAATCCCCTAACCTTCAAACAAGATAAAGCATATGGGGGGAATAGGGGGAAAGGAATGAACAAAGCAGACAGGGAAGCTGGCTCATCCTTTCACTTTTAAAGTATATGCATATTATCCCCAGCACAATAAAAATGTATTTTATATCAATCCTACAGCAAAAGAACACTCGATGTTTTTCTTTGTACATCACACCCAAAAGTGTTGGGGGGGGGGGAGGCTTCTGAGCTATGCTCAAAAATCACTCCAGAGGTTGCATAGGGGACCACATAGGATGCTGGAAATAGAAACTGGGTTGGCTGAAACTTCAAGAACTACAGCCATAGTACTGGATTTTTAATTATGTAATAGTGATTCCTCCAAATAAAGAAAAATTACTTTCATGCCAGCACATTAAATTTGTGACATTTCCTGCCTTTCTTTTTCTTTCCTCCAGATAGAATTTAGAATCCAAGCTGTGGAAAACAAAACAATCTCAGAAGTTCGGATGTGCTATGTATGAGCTAGAACACAGAAAAAGTCATGGCCACATAAGTCTGGTTTCTGTACCCCTACTTTGAGCCTCATTGCCAGTCTGGCTCTTTGTTTAGGTGACCTTTGGCCCCTGAAGTCAATGTTTGTCTTCTAAATGGTATTTCAATACTAACATCTGGTGATGTCCCCCTGCCTGACATTTGTGGAGCAGATGCTTCCAGTGGCCTGGAGTGTGCCTTCTGACTCAATGTTTTCAATAATGCCCTCTGGCATTGATCTCTGTGGTACCTCTCCCCAGGTAAGAAAAGAAATGCCACTAGGAAATGGCTGAGAAAGAACAGCTTGAACCATCTGGAGGTAATCTTGGAATATAAAACCTCAGAACTTCTGGTATAAAAAAAAAAATAGAGGGAAAGAGAAAAATAAAGCCCTTGAATTTTTGAAAAGCCGAACTTTAACTAATCTAACAGTTGAAATTTAACAAATCTATACCTGATTTTAAGTAGATATATATTTTATATTGCTTCTTCTCTCAACTTAAGGGCCCTGTCTCTTGAGTTTTAAAGTAATTGAGAATAGAATTTACTGCTAAGAAAATCAAGCACTCTTTCCCCTCTCATTTCATTTTCCTTTCAAACAACAACAGAATACAACATTTAGTAAGGGCTTCTCTTAACACAGGCTTAAAAAGACTCTTATGATAGGAAAAAAAATCAGATAAAATACATTTGAACAATAGCATCTTTTAAAATTATAGATCCTCCTCTACTCAAGGTCCTTACAAAGAGCCTAGAACCCATCATTCTTTCACTCGTACTCATGAACACATTATTACCCTAGTGATCAACCTGGTAAGGGAGGTAAGCACTGAACAAGCCAATTAAAAGGGATATAGTAGGAAGAATTCTAAAATGGCACCCAATGACTGATACCACTGTCTCCTCTACAGTGTATAAGAAACTTGTGATTTGCTTCTAATCAGCAAATCAAAGATGACAAAGATTATAGATTATCATTCCATGCTTATTTTACATGACAACAGTGAAGTATTTCTGCAGAATTAAGAACCAGATCAGGTGGGTTTAATTTAATAAAAGTAGACATCGGAGTGAACATGACTTAACCAGGTGAGCTAGAGAATCCAATTCAGAAAGCTTATGTTTCTGGCTTGGAAGAATTTGCTAATATGTTATGAGAGGAATTAGGACAGAGAATATTTTGGGGGGTGTGGGGGAGAAGGACCTTCATGTGGCCTCTGGGAACTAAAAATAGTCTCTTACCATAGTTAGAACACACAGAATAGTCTCACTCATCTATAGGTTTTAATAAAAATGAAAGACATTATTGTAATAATGCCTAAAGACAATAGAGATAAGGGGCGGAAACACTGGCTCACAATATGAAGCTCGCCACAAAAAAGTGGTGAGTGCCGTTAGAGAAATAACTACAGTAACAACTATCATGACAATATTAATGAGTAAGAGAAGTAGAATGCCTATCTCAAATACAGGCCAGGGGTGGGGAAGAAGAGAGATGGGGGCATTAGTGGTGGGAATGTTGCACTGATGAAAGGGAGGTGTTCTTTTTTCTGACTGAAACCCAACTACAATCATGCTTGTAATCATGGTGCTTAAATAAGGATATTATTTTAGAAAAAGAAAACAGGGATCTCAACTATACAGCTAGAAAAAATAGAGCCATAAGACTGAATCTGGAAGCAGATTCTTCTCTAAACACGTTTTCAGTTAACAACACAGCCTGTTTGGCATCTTGGTGTTAGGCTTTTCGAGACCCTGAGCAGAGAATTCGGCAAGGTTACACATGGTATTTTAATCTGCAGAAACTGTTATAATAAATGAGATTTTCTGAAGTTTCTGAAGCCTTTAATAACTTGTTACATAGCAATAGAAAACTAGTAAAAGAAGGATAGCAGGGCAGTATCTCAAATAGCTAATATTACACCACATTTCATTCCACCAAACCACTAAATACTTTGTGTATCTTGGATGTGGTTTTTCCAATGAGAATCAGTAGTTTATAAGGACATCTGATTTTTCTCAAGCTATGAATAAATTGATAGTTGATAGATGGATGAATAGAGAAGCACAGATGGATTATTGGTAAATAATTGAATAAAAATGGAAATATATGCAGGTTATGTATAAGTTGTGTACAAATAGAAAGGCACATAATAAAAGTATTGGCATAATAAAAGTATCTGATTATTTCACATGGAGTTAGAATTTAAAGGTGTAGGCACTTTTAATACCAAAAATTGACTGAACCTGATTGAATTGACATAATTAACGAGGCAAATAACGAATAAGTAGACAACTAAAGAAAAACACATGGTGTGAGGTTACAGTGTAAGTTCCAGTTCCTATAACTCTACCAAAAATTCAAGTTATGAAAATCAAGGAGAAAACAAACAAGATGACAACCTACTCAGAAGTTCTTGGTGGCAGTTTTGTATCAAAAATTTATCAAAGTGTGATGAACAATTTTTCCAGTTGTTAGTGGACTGTTCTGTATGCATAAAGATATGGGCATAAATATGTATTAGAATGTTTCATAATTATCAATCACTACCTACTAAAGGGTCATAAATCAACACTCAAAAAAGTGTTAAAGTTACTACTAAAGTAAAAACTATAAATTTTAGTATTTTAAAATATTTAAATTTTAAGTGATAAATATAAAAGGCAGAAAAGGGAAAATAGGGAACAATTGTGGAGGGAAGCAGACACTAGTGGAGGATGTGCTACTAGAGAGTTTTATGCATGAAACCCTAACATTAATAGTATTGTTAACCACAGTGCCTAAAAAATTTTTAATAGATGGAATTTAATCAAAACAAAGCAATGCAGTGCAGTTGTTAAAGATAATCCTAAACTCCAAATATTAGTGGCTAACGAGAAAGAAAATTTATCTTTCACAGTCAACTCTGTGGAGGGTCAGGTGATAGGGCTTGTGTTCTACCCAATATTTCAGGAATCCATATAGGAAAGGCTCTCTCATCTCTATCTCACAGCTGCAAGAGATGCTCTAAATATTTAGTTGATATTAGAAAGGGAATTGAGAATGAGGATTTTGGAGAACAGAGTTAGATATATAGATTAAACAGAGACAGATTTCACATTCCATAACCAGAATTTAGACAAATGGATCTTGCCAGTTTCAGAGAAAGTTGGAATTAATAACCATACTCATTCTGTTTTCAACCTCTAATACTTGTCAGTGCTTCCCTGTGAAGAAACCCAGCACAAGTCAGAGTGCAAGGGAACCCAATGATTCTATTTATAAAAGTTAATTTCCCATGCCACAGGTCAGGATAAAGAGTGTAAGAGAAACACTGAAAGAATTCCAGTACAACATGTTACATGAAACCAATGGATTAGTAAGGGTTAAATGTTGTGAATGAAAACATATAACCCCAGAAGTTTAAAACATCTAATGTCCAAACATGCTACTAAAGAAAAACGAGGTCATTAATGAAAATGCCCTTTGAGTTTAGAAGGGTCTGGTATTGACTGCAATGATCCTAACTCCAGCATTTTAGATAATTTATTAAATTGACTGAGTCATGATTTCCTTTATGTAAAAATCATAATTATACCTAGGGGACTGAAAGGAAGGAGCATTGGGAATCTTTGGGGATGGAAGTTAGCACACTGGTAATGGGTGTGGTGTTGAAATATGTACAGGGGAAACCATTATTAACAGTACTGTAAATCACAGTATCTCAATTATTATATATTTTAGATTAAAATATATTTTGTAGCACTGGTAGTAGGAATGGCCCTAATTCACTCTCATTATGTACCTTAAATATAACTAATAAAGACATGTAATTCACATTGGTCACAATAAAAAATATATTTAAAATAAAATAAAATATATTTCGGAGTCTTGAAAGGGTTTGGTATGAAAGAATTCAAAAAGAGCAAACATTTGAAAGATCTTTATAAGTTTAAAGACAGAAATTACAAATAATACCAGTCTTGTTTGTTATGAAGATGTTGCCATTACTCAAATTATGATCCTAGGTTATAATAAAATATAATTTTATTATATTAAAACTGATTAAACTGCCACTTACCTATTGACTTTTGTACTAAATATAAATAAAAATATTAACATCAATGCAAAATTTCATCTCTTTTTTAAATTTCTGAAGGTTTAAGAATGTCATGTTATTGTGAGCCAGTCCTTCTGGCCCTTCCGACCCTAAAGTCTATTGTCTTTGAGAATTATTACAATAATGTCTTTAATTTTTCTTAAAACCCATAGATGAGTGAGACTAGTCTGTGTCTATCTCTCTCCCTCTGACTTATTTCACTCAGCATAATAGATTCTATATACATCCACATATAGGAAAATTTCATGACTTCATCTCTCCGGATGGCTGCATAATATTCCATTGTGCATATGTACCACAGCTTCTTTGGCCATTCATCTGTTAGAGGGCATCTTGGTTGTTTCCAGAGTCTGGCTATTGTAAATAGTGCTACAATGAATATAGATGTGAGGAAGGGATTTTTGAATTGTATTTTTGTGTTCCTGGGGTATATATCCCTAGGAGTGGTATAGCTAAATCACATGGAAGCTTAATTTCCAGGTTTTTTTTTTGAGGAATTTTCATATTGTTTTCATAAAGGCTGGACTAGATAGCATTCCTACCAGCAGTGAATACGAGTTCCTTTATCTGTACATCCCCACAGTACTGACTGTTCTTGTCCTTTGTGAAATGTGCTAATCTCTATGGTGTAAGATGGTACCTCATTGCTGTTTAATTTGCATTTCCCTGATGATTAGTGATGTGGATCATTTTTTCATGTGTCTTTTGGCCATTTGTATTTCTATTTGAAGCTCATCACAAAGAGTGGTGAATGCCGTTAGGGAAATAACTATACTAAAAACTAGCATTACAATGTTAAAGAATGAGAGGAGTAGAATGCCTGTCTGGAATATAGGCAGTGGGTGAGGCAATGATGGTTGCACTGGTAAAGAGGGGAGTATTCTGTTTATGACTGAAACCCAACCACAATTATGCTTGTAATCATGGTGCTTAAATAAAGATATTAGATATTAAAAAAATAAAATAAAGGTTAATTTCATTTACTTTATATTAACATGAACATTAAAGTAATTGTAATCTTCAAAATATAATATTTAAAGTTATAATTAGGGTTTTGTTTTCCTGTTATAAAATCTGCTAACTTTTTTCCACTCTTGTCTACTGGTTTCATTCCTTTGCGGGGTTTTAATTTATTTGGTCCTGAGAGAATCCTGGTGTTATATTATCAATCAAGTTTAAAATTTTCGCAAATAAATATATCTAATAGGTATATTTGAGCATATGTGGTTAAAACATGAAATACATGTTTTATATATTTGAAACTATTTTTCATTTTGTTTTAAAAAATAAGCATCATTTCCTTCTAAAAATTACCCTTTTTATTGTGCTCACTCAGTATATTCAGCATTTGTCAATTTCACAAGTATGAAAGTAAAAATATTCTCAGTAAATATTAGAACCTCATAAAGAAAAAAAGAATATCATGCTAGAGTATGCTACATGGAATGTTTTCTCTTGCCTTGCAATCGACCTAGGACCTAAGGTTTGGATTCCAGCATCCCACATGGCACCCCGTGCCTGCCAGGAGCTATTTTTGAGCAGATAGCCAGGAGTAACCCCTGAGCACTGCCGGGTGTGGCCCAAAAACCAAAAAAGAAAAAAGAAAAAAAAAACTTATGCATATGTTGGTCATATGCCTTGCAAGCACTAGCTTAGGACGAACCACAGTTCGATCCCCCAGCGTCCCAAATGGTCCCCCCAAGCCAGGAACTATTTCTGAGTGTATAGCCAGGAGTTACCCCTGAGCATCAACGGGTGTGCCCCCTCCAAAAAAAAACTTACACATATGCTTCAGACTAAAAAAATCATGAAATAAACTACACATAACATGGTCTGGGGACTTGCCTTAGATTTACAGGGAGATTTGGGAATTGAGAAAGGAACATCATACCCCAATATCATCCATTTCCTTTTCAATTCATAGAAGTAGAAAGGAGAAAGGAATAGAAAGAGAATCAAGTTAATGAAGTGTTCAGGGTTCATGGTGTGTGGTTTCCACTTATCCTCAAGGTTGCTTCTCCTCATCCCCAACACAAAAAATAACTGAGGGGACTCTTGTGATAATCAACACAACTCTAGGTTAACTTACTGAAAGTAAAGCCTGCACTTTTGCTTGGTTGGGTATCTGATTCCTCTACATATTTCTAAACTGTTGTGCCTCACTGAAGTGCAATTGGAGTGGAGAAGGTAAAAAGAAAGAACTAAAAAGGTGAAAAGAGAAAGTAAGTGAAAGAGTATCAGTGGTGTAATCTCCATTTTCATCATTTTCTAATCTATATGTCTAAAGCATCTTAATTGTTTTCAGGGCAAAGAGAACAGCTTTAAAATTACACGTCTTACTTGGGGTTGGGGAACACCCAGCAGACACCCAGAAGATCACAGCACTTGTGGTTCAGTACTTGAGAATCATTCCCAGCAGTGCTTGAGATAGCTCTACGTGATAGATAGTGTCAGGCAAAGTATGCACTCGGTCCACTGAACTCGGTCCATTTTGGGGGAAAGGAGGACACATCCATTAGTGTTCAGAGAATACTCCTAATTCTGTGCTCAGGAGTGACCTTTGATGGTTCTCAGGGGGCCAAGTTTGCAGCCGCTATAGCACACTAGTTTCATACCTCGTATGCTATGTGTCCAGGAAATAATTATGTAAAATTATCTTAACTATTATATAAAAGTATTAGCATAATTTTATTGTATTTTATATTATTTTAAATAATAAATTAAAATGAAGAGCTTGATGTTCCATGGACTTCATTCCCACCAGGCAATAGTGAAAATTGTTTAAAAGATAAGACAAGTCTGTTATCTGTTAAATAAGGAAGTTAGTATGTGAACTGTTCGATAAGGTATTTTGGTGAAAGAGTCCCTCTCTATCATTCCTTCCCTTTGTTATTTGTCAAATAAGGAAGTTTGTAGAAGTCTCCTTCCATTTAACGTTTATATAAGAACCAAGTCAATTGGATTGTTGGACTTGTTCTAGCATCACCATAGGCACCAATCTCGTTGTGAATTATTTAACTCTTATGTTTGAAACAGGTCACGGGGATTGTTGGACTTGTTCTTGGTGTCCCCTTATGCACTGATAACAACAGGTGGCATTATTATTTGTTTGCATGGGCACATTAAAATGGAAAATACTATACATACAAATAAGTTTTTATCTAATAGAGATAGGAGCACACAAATCTTGTGGTGCAATTGGAGCCTTACAAACCCTTAATATTGACATGGTGACCCGGCACAGGGCTCAGAGGTTTGGGTATTTTCCAGTTACCCCTGAACCATAGAAGTCATCTATGAAACATCACCTGGAAGCAATCCTCTACCAGGGAAGACCCTACTGCTGCTCTGACATCGATTTATTCAGAGGAGTCTTCCCTTAACACTGAGAAGACTTAAACAACAACACAACGACCTGTGTACTGGAC
>PVKC010053382.1:0-10133 GCA_004027635.1 Crocidura indochinensis
CTTCGCTCTGCCAGCATGAACACTACCCTGGGCTGGCTGCCCTCCCTGAGGGCTCCTGGGAATGGTCAGGTGGCACGTGGGGACAGTGGGGAGACAGTACCCGCCTCTCCCCAGGCCCGCTTTGTGAACAGCACATGGGTGTTCGGGAAGGGCATGTGCCATGTGAGCCGCTTCGCCCAGTACTGCTCCCTGCACGTCTCGGCGCTGACGCTGACGGCCATCGCCCTGGACCGCCACCAGGTGAGGCCAGAAAGGGGTTGTGTCCGGGTGCTCCCAGCCAGGCCAAAGAGCCCATGGTGTAGCCTCACGCTGCTCCCATCCGTCTCCCCCCTCCTCCCGTAACAGCAAATCTGTTGCAGGTGATCATGTACCCGCTCAGGCCCCGCATCTCCACCACCAAGGGGCTGGTCTACGTGGTCATCATCTGGGCCATGGCTGCCGCTTTCTCCCTGCCCCACGCCATCTGCCAGAAGCTGTTTACCTTCAGGTACAGGTGAGCCCACGGGTCCAGGGAGCCGGCATAGGGTCTGCTATAGATTCTGGGTCTGATCGGCTGCATGTTTCACCAGGTTTAACCTCCGCAGCATGCATGGCTTCTCCCCACTCTCCTAGCATCCAGGACATGTCCTCATGCGGAGAGATGGAGAAGGACTCCCCCAGACAGTGTGCGGAATGAAGGAGGTGATTAGATTCCCTCACACAACCTATAAATACGTGGGCTTGTCTGTCTCTGTTGTGTCTGCAAGCTCTTTGCCCCCGCCTTCAGGGTCTGGTTCTTTGTCAGACACTTTTTGTCAGACACAGAGCGATTTTTCTTTGCGAGTTCTGGGTTTTATAAATTGAAGCGCTGCTGTCTCCTTTGATTCTTCAAAGGTGCTTCCCCGCTCAAGATGTCAGGTTTCTGATTTTCCTGGCGTGATGTCCTGGAGCCTCAATTACTGTCTCTATTTACCAAGTCCTCAGTCCTTACTGGCTAAACAGTTGGACAAACAGATGGATGGATGGATGGATGGACAGAGGGGTGTGTGGGTTGGTGGATAGATAGAAAGATGGATGGGTGGATAGACAGAGAGAGGAGTGGACAAATGAATGGGTGGATGGTAGATGGATAGAGTAGGTGGATGAATGACTGGCGGATGGATGATTGGTGGATGGATGATTAGCGATGGGTGATAGATGGATGGTGGGTGTTGGGTAGAACAGATGGACGGATGGGGATGGGTCCCCATGGAGGACTCTACACTGAGCCTGTTGTCCCTTCTCTACCTGTGCCCCTGCCCCTGGCCCAGTGAGGACACCGTTCGTTCCCTGTGCCTGCCGGACTTCCCTGAGCCGGCTGACCTCTTCTGGAAATACCTGGACCTGGCCACCTTCATCCTCCTCTACCTGCTGCCCCTGCTCATCATCTCTGTGGCCTACGCTCGGGTGGCCAAGAAGCTGTGGCGGTGCAACACCATCGGCGACGTGACCACAGAGCAGTACCTGACCCTGCGGCGCAAGAAGAAGACGACCATCAAGATGCTGACGCTCGTGGTGGTCCTCTTCGCCCTCTGCTGGTTCCCTCTCAACTGCTACGTGCTCCTGCTGTCCAGCAATGTGGTCCCCACCAACAATGCCCTCTACTTTGCCTTCCACTGGTTCGCCACCAGTAGCACCTGCTACAACCCCTTCATCTACTGCTGGCTCAACGAGAGCTTCAGGGGGGAGCTGAAGGCGCTGCTGAGAGTGTGCCAGCGGCTACCCCGGCAGCCCTCCCCTGTTCCTTCCGCCAGGCTGGCCTGGGCGGAGAAGGCTCAGGGCCAAAGGGCGCCCCCTGTGGACCAATTCCTGCCCCCTGCCCAGCTGCACAGTGGAAAGACAGACCTGTTGTCTGTGGAGCCCATTGTGACCGTGAGTTAGGGGGACCCGGTTGAAGGACGAGGACTGGATGGGCCAGTCCTTGCTCAGCCTTCACGGGGCCTGGCCTGGACCCTGGCCAGCCTTGCTTCATACTGGACGTAAACACCCATTGTGACTTCCTGCAGTGTCTGTGCCCAAGCAGAGAAGCTTGGCCCCAGCTTCCCATGTCCCCATGGAACACGTCATCACATTGGGGCTGGCCACATGCGCAGAGTCTCACAGGGGTGGAGAGAGGCGGGTGAGCTGAGAGAGAACACAGCAGCAGTACCAACGCACTTGGGACAGGGGAAGCATTGGAAGAAGTAGGAACTTTCAGTAAAGCACCAAGAGGAAGTGAAAACTCTTGTGGGTCCTGGGCTCCTGGCTCCATGACTAGAGGGGAGATGGTGGAAGCACACTGGGGTGGGGTGGGGGATGGTCTGGGAGGCCCCCCAAGCTCTGGGAACTGCTGCTGGTGGCCACACTGAGCCCCAACACCTCCCACTCTGTTCATACCAGTCAGGATAAAGCCCCAGCCCAAAACACAGAGTAGAAACCTCCTGTGTCCCCCTCAATTATTTATTTATTTATTTTTGGTTTTTGGGCCACACCCAGCGGTGCTCAGGGGTTACTCCTGGCTATCTGCTCAGGAATAGCTCCTGGCAGACTCGGGGGACCACATGCGATGCCGGGATTTGAACCAATCACCTTTGGTCCTGGAACAGCTGCTTGCAAGGCAACACCACTGTGCTATCTCTCTGGCCCCAATTATTTTGTTGTTGTTGTTGTTTTTGGTTTGGGGCCACCACCCAGTGATATTCAGGGCTGTCTCCTGGCTCTGTACTCAGGAATCATTCCTGGAAGTGCTTAGGAAATTGGGGATAAAACCAGATGGCTGCATTTGAAGCAAATGTCCTAAACACTGTGCTATCATCGCGTTGACCCTGTGTGTCCCTTTAGTTCTGGAGATCCCCTGTCTAGTAACTCTGGGATGACTTTCTCTTCATGCACCCCAGCAGCACCATGTCCAGGGGTCTGGGGGTGTGCTGGACACTGTCACAGGCCCATCTACAGAAAAACTCATCTCCAGTGCAGCCCAGTTCTATCAGCCTACTCTGGATTTGGGTGGAGGAAAACCTCCTCATTGCCGTGTCCAAGCTCAATGAACTCAGGATGGCACAGATGAGATGCCAAGGGCTGCACCCCATTAGAGCCATTTGCAGTGCAGGCAGGCAAGAGCCAGCCCTCCTGGGGCCCAGAGCCTTGTAAGGTATGAGATCCAAGAGACAGTGTTGTCCGAAGCAAAAGCCCCGCCCTTCCTGGGGTCCCATGTGGGCCCTCTCGCCCTCTGCTGTGGGACCCATCGAGAGTGGGAACTGTTACGTTGCGTAACCCTGGCTCCACTCCTGCCTCGAATGTGCCCCAATAAACACCTGTGGCATATGGATGTGTCGATGTGTCAGAGGATCTGTGTGGGTAAGGAGAAACAGAGCGAGGATAGCTCTGTCCTCTCCAATCATGATACGGAGGCCCTGGTCGTGCTTTCCTTTTCTAATGGCCAGGAGGGTTGGGTAGCTCCCAACTCGTGGTGACCCACCAGACAAACTGCACATGGTGCCCCAGTGCCAAGGCAGGCAATTCAGGAATCATCCGGAAGAGAAGGTGGGGAGCACACGCCCCTACTGTCTTTTGAGGAGCCCCTCAGCAAAAGGGGAGCCATGCCCTGTGGAAGGGGGATAGAATATGAGTTGGTTCCAGCGTCCCCCCATTAAATGCCCTTCACAGGAGGATCCAGGCAGCACACAGGGCCCAAGGCTTCTGTGGGTAGATGCACTCTGAGTGGCCTGCACTGGGGGCACCTCCCAGTATTGTACCAGAGTTCCCCATCTTAGCATCCCCTATAGCACCCCCCACTGCCCCAAGGGCCTCAGGTGGCCCCAGGAAGGTGGGGTTTCCCTTGGTGGCACCAGTCTGTAGCGTTCTGCTCGGTGCCCTGCATGCCCTCCGTTATGGTGCAGGGATGGTGCCCGTAGAAGCCATGGGTAAGCTCTGAACTCTGCTATGTGCTAGGGCCTCTGTAGTTGGGAAGAGGAAATGCTGGACCCCCTGCAGAGTGGTCCCAAGGGATTGGGGCAAGGCAGGTGGTCTCTGTCTGGGAGCCATTGGCAGTATTGTGGGCTGGGCAGTGGATACACAGGAACTGCTTATTGAGGAAAAATGACTCATTGGGGCTGGAGAGATCAGACAGTGAGAGGTTAAGGTATTGGGCCTTACAGGACTACACAGGACTGAATCCTGGAATGACAAAAGATAAAACGCATCCAGATTGCTGAGCTCTGGACAGGCCTGAGCAGGGGACTCACACTTCTGGGACTCCTGCAGACATGAGACCCTTGCCTCTGGCTCTGTCCTGCTCTCTGGCCCCCACAGGTGTGCCTGTCTGATGTGGGAAGTGCCCTGGTTTTACCTGATTCAATAAATCCGGTCTCTCCATTCCTTTACCTGTTTCATGATCAACTGGGGTCCCAGTCACGCTCAGAGCCCCCCCTCCATCATGTCCCCACTTAGGCCCACCAGACCCTTATCCCAGCCAGAAAAGAGCATGCAGGACTTTGTTTTTGGAGCCAGGCCATGTCTGTGATTCGAGATCACACAGTACCTCTGTCTTACCTGAGTGTGGAAGGGCAGTCGGTAGAAAGGAGTTTTTCTTGGGCACCAGGAGGGCAGTTGCTGCTCAGTGAGGTTTGGAGGCTGCTAGGTCATCTGCTCCCCAAGACGCCCCCACTCTCGTGACCAGGTCCTTCCAAGTCCAGTGAGGCTGTGAGCGGCCTTCCATGGTCCAGTGCATGGTCTTGTGTCTCAGCTCTACAGTTTGAGAAAGGAAGATCCTGTAGCCCTGCTCTGCCTCTCATGCAAAAACTCACTTTTGTGCATTTATTTTTTTATTTTTGGTTTTTGGTTGATACCTGGTGGCACTCAGAGGTTACTCCTGGCTCTGGGCTCAGAAATCGCTCCTGGCAGACTCTGGGGACCATGTGGGACACCGGGAATTGAACTGGGAATTGAACCGGGATCTGTCTTGGATTGGCCACATACTTTGGTGCATTTTGAGCCAAATAAGCAAGCACTTTTGCCTCATCTCTCTCTGCGTGGCACCCATACAGTGATTTCTGGATACCCTGGTATTCCTTTTGTTTGTTTTTTTGTGGTCTGTGGGTACCTGGTGGTGCTCAGGAATTACTCCTGGCTCTGCATTCAGAAATTACTCCTGTCAGGCTCTGGAGACCATATGGGATCCCTGAGATAGATCCCAGGTTGCTCAGAAGCATGGCAAATGCCCTCCCAACTGTGCTGTCACTCTGGCCCATTATTGTCTTTTTGGTGGAAACTTGGAGGTACCTGGGGCCCGGGAGATAGCATGGAGGTAAGGCATTTGCCTTTCATGCAAAAGGTCATCGGTTCGAATCCCGGTGCCCCATATGGTCCCCCGTGCCTGCCAGGAGCAATTTCTGAGCATGGAGTAACCCCTGAGCACTGCCGGGTATGACCCAAAAACCAAAAAAAAAAAAAAAAAGAAACTTGGAGGAACCTACAAGTTGCCTTTTTCAAATCTTGGGGGACCATTTCTCCGTAGCCAGCATGTGTGGGTCTGGGCCTAATAGGACCTTGCTGCTGTAACATCTCTGTCCCTCACGTGACTCTCCCGCTCCTGTGAACAGACCAGGTGTCCCTGTGGGGGCTGTGGTGACAACTGTGCTTGCTCAACCTCACTTCCTGTTTGTTTTGTCTGAAGTTCCATCCACAGGACCCATTTGCTGTGGCTCTATAGCTTGAGCTGTTCTGTGGCGTCTCTGCCTCGTGCACTGCTGGGTGGGTTTCATTCCAATGCTCCGACACACAGCAGAGGACGAGCATTTCTGGTTGACCTGCACTCCCCAAGGCCTTCCCCCTTCCCCATCCCTTCCACATTGGCTTTTATCTCTCAAAGTAGTTCTTTCTTGACTTCCGAGAAATCTGTGAAACAGCACAGCATTTTGCAGTGCCCCACCTGTTCTAGGAATCTTTGACATACGCAGTCTCTTGCCTGCAGTTGGCAGACAGTGTCACTGTCTGGAACCAGGCATATATTCTCCTGGACCTTCCCAGGACAGGGCAGGGCAGGGCAGAGGCACCTTGTGGGCCCCTGAGGCTGTGAGCTGTCCCAGACCCATTGTTGGGAGAAGCAGGTGTAGGGGTGAGTGGAGTAGAATTCCCAGATTTTCAATCTGCCCTTAGTTGTTGTTGTTGTTGTTGTTGTTGTTGTGTGTGTGTGTGTTTTCCCCAGGGGGCCACACCTGGCAGTGCTCAGGGGTTACTCCTAGCTCTGTGCACAGGAATTGCTCCTCATAGTGCTTGGGAGGACCCTAAGGGATGCTGGGGATTAAATCCAGGTAAGTCACATGCAAGGCAAACAAACGCCCTACCTGCAGTTCTATCGCTCTATCCCCAGCCTTAAGTTTATTATAGAGAAAACAGTAAAAACAAAAAAGTTGATTGGGGCCCGGGAGATAGCATGGAGGTAAGGCGTTTGCCTTTCATGCAAAAGGTCATTGGTTTGAATCCCGGTGCCCCATATGGTCCCCCGTGCCTGCCAGGAGCAATTTCTGAGCATGGAGCCAGGAGTAACCCCTGAGCACTGCCGGGTGTGACCCAAAAAACAAAAACAAAAAGTTGATTGACTCAGATGGTGAAGATTTTTGTCCAAATATGTCGATCATTGAATCTTTAAGAAAAGGGGGATTAAACCAATGTCAAAACGACAGTAGAGCCAAGAGGCCCAAATGATAACAAGATACACACAAAATGAACCTGTTACACTGAAGAAATCCGTCCCCAGGAGAGGTTCGCTAACGGAGGTAGGGAGGACGAGGTCTCTCCCCTCCAGCTCGGAGAACGAGTCTACCACCCAGTAACCAGCGGTTCTGAGGTGAATCGGCGAGTAAACAGCTCACGGAGAGTCAGACTTGTGGAAATAACAGCTTTATTCGGTGGAAATAACTGAGGTCCAATGACCCAGCATCAGTTCCAACCCAAAAAGCCCCAGACCTTACACAGACCTCTGTTTTATCCACTAGAATCAGGTACCACCCTAGGGTAGGGGCAGAATGCCTGGTCACACCCTAGAGTAGGGTCCAATCACTGATCAGGGTAGGATCAGGGTAGGTCCCGAAATGTGTCTACATTCCAAATCGTGATAAGATTAGAAATGTTTACATATGCAACATTACACAAGCAGTCTAGGGGGCTAAGGATGGAGATAGGGGATGCATGCTGGGAACTCTGGTGGAGGGAGGTCAACACTGGTGGTTGGACCGGCCTCATTCACTGTCACTGTGTTACTGAAATATAACTGTGAAAGACAAAAAAGTAAAAAGTAAAATTTAAAGAAAAGGAAAAGGGGGAATTTTGCAGTTTGGATGAGGACAGACTGGTCACACAGTGTCACCCTCAGGAGCCCTGGAGTCTGTGATGGAGACACATCAAGCTGTTGGCCTACTGTGTCTACCCCATACTGGCACTGTGTCAGAGTCACCGGGATCTGGACTGCCAACGCTTCCTTTGTGCCCCTCTGCCGCTGTGGGCCAGGGAGGGGTGCATAGGGCAGAGTTGCTGAGCTTCACAGAAGCCTGGTAGGAACACAGCATGGGGCCCACGATGGCCTTTCTCTGACGGTTTTGTCCTGGGAACTGACTCTGGGCCCTCGGTCCTTGGCAACGCATCTCTGCACCCACCAACCCCCCTCCCTTGCAATATGTTATTTTTACTAGCACGAGCCCAGAAAAGAGTGGAGGGGTATGAATCACCGCTCTGATACAGCTTGTTTTCCGAGAAAGAGGCGACGGACGGGCCTTTTAAATGCCCTTTGCATTTTATTTTACCCTGTCTCTGAAAGGACAGAAGCAAGAGGCCATTTGGGGGGACAGAGAAGAGCCCTTCCCGGGAGCTTTCTGGAGGCTGGGATGTCTTTGCATCTGCCCAGACAGTGGCTCAGTCCATTTGTCTGTCTGTCTTGCACACATGGGTGGGAGAGGCATAAGATGCAATAGCTGATGGGTGCTGGGTCAGGCGAGGATGTCTGTCCATCCGTCTGTCTGTCCGTCTGTACTCTCTGTGCTCCTGGGAAGCCACATTCACCGCTTTGAGGTCATTATCTGTGCCAGGGGGCAGCCCGGAGCACTAGTGCTTCAAGTATGGGGCCGGCCTGAGTTTAATCCTGGCATCTCATGTGGTTCCCACAACCCACCAGAGTAATCCCTGAGCACCAGCAGGTATGACCCAGGCACTAGCAAAAAGGGGCAACGGGAGGGGATAAAGTGTTGGCTCCTTTGCTCCTCCTGTTCATTTCTTTAAATTCTTTTTTTTTTTCAGGTTTTTTTTTTCGGGCCACACCTATTTGATGCTCAGGGGTTACTCCTGGCTAAGAGCTCCGAAATTGCCCCTGGCTTGGGGGGAACCATATGGGGGATCGAACCATGGTCCTTTCCTTGGCCAGCGCTTGCAAGGCAGACACCTTACCTCTAGCACCACCTTGCCAGCCCCTTTTTTAAATTTTTTTTTTAACATGTATTTATTTTGGTTTTTGGGTCATACCCGGCTGCGCTAAGAGGCTACTCCTGGCTCTGTGCTCAGGCCTGGGGGACCATACGGGATGGTCGAACCTGGCTCCATCCCGGATCGGCCATACCCATGCAAACACCCTACTGCTATGCTATCACTCTGACCCACTCCTGTTCTTGATGACAGAGGATGGTGGGGTCCCTGTGACAGCGCCAAGACTGGGGGTAGAAGGGGTTCTGTACTTCCAGGAGGATGTTCCTGCATTATCTCAGAATGTGCCTTCCTTGCTGGGTGTCACTGCCCCCATTTGTTCTCACCCACAGGCTGTGTTTTTAGGGTGTCCAGAGGCATCCTGTGAATGTGTGTATGAGCTACTGTGGCAGGGTTTGTGACGCGCTCTGTCTTCTGGCATCATCATGTTGGCTATGACCTTGAGGCAACATGGCCCCCCTGAACTTTTTCCCCCTCTGCTGAGATCATCTTCTTTCTCCCTACTTCTGCCTCCGGGGCTTCTCACACCAGTGAACTCCCGGATAACAGCTAGAGCAGGCAGAGGAGCTTCTCCTGCAGGCAGGCAGCAACTATTCATTCCCCGAGCCCATGGCCTGAGCCTGCAGGGTCCCGGGGTGGCAGGGCAGGTGACATTGCAGGCGAGATCGAGCTCAGGCCTAGTCCAGCATCTACAGTCTCCTCTCGTCTGCAGAGGTGGTGGCAGGCCCAGCAGACAGACTTCCTGAGAGGCGTCCATGTGGTACCCTTCAGTGGGACCATGTGGAAACGGCCCTTCCCACTGCAATTTCCACTGGAGGCTTGGGCAGAATGGACACAGAACATTTGCACAGCGAGGAGGGGAAGGACCAAGGACCAGTGGGCCTTAACTCCCATTCTCATCTCAGTTCCTGTAGAAAGCGGGATTCCTGGAAGCCCTGTTTTGCTTCCAAGCTCAGCCTCTGCCTTTGCCCTGCAGGTGAGCAGAGCACTGACGTGGGGGAAGACAGGCCCTGAAGTGCATGTCCCGGAGCTCCTGCTGTCAGGTCTGCACCGTTCCTTCAGCTTTGGGGGGCAGACACATGTGATGTGTGTAAGTGCATACATGTGTATGCGTGTGCATGATACCCCTCCCCAAAGCCATATGCTAATCTTACCTGGATAGTGAGACCTCCCACAGTTGGGGGGGGGTCTTTGGTTGGTAACGAAGGGGTTGCCTGAGAGGAGGGGAGAGAGAGATGCAGTAAGGAGAGAGATCTTGGACACAGGATGAATGCAGAGCAGCAGGAAAGAGGTTGCTTAGCTTAGAGGCCACTGAAAAAAGCGTACGGTGATTAGAGCCTCGTAATCAAGCTGGATGTCTCCTGAAACTTCAACAGACTGCCTGTGAATCATTTCTTCACCATTACCCTGCACCTACAGACCCGCCGGCCGAAAGGGCTGCAGGAGCCAGGCCGAGCCAAGAAAGGCCTCACCACCATTCACAACACTGGGACTCTATAATTAATAATACAACATGTGCACATGTGTACATGGCTGTGTGTGTTTGTGTGTGTGTGTGTGTACACATATACTTGTGTGTATGCCTGTAGCCCCTGGGAGCCTGAGTGTAGACTTGGCCCCACAGCTGCTCTCCCTCCATGCCTAGGCTGCAGACCACAGGCCTTGGT
>PVKC010053383.1:0-10129 GCA_004027635.1 Crocidura indochinensis
TAGGTAAGTTACTTGTGATTTATGTATGATTATAAGTTGTTTAGCTACTGTTCAAGGCAGTAGTGCTCAAAGCAGTAGTATAAAAATTTTCCTTACCATTCTTAAATGTTACTATTATACAATTATGTGCATACTTATATGGAATATGGTTCTAAGAGTGTTATTTTATTAGTAAATAAATTTTATGATTTACATAAAATCACTAATTTCATTTGTATACCCGAAGGAGCATTTCTACCATCCATACTACATTTTAAAATCCTCACTCTTTAGCATATTATAGAAGATAAATTGAAAGGAAAATCTTGATATACAAATATTTGTTCAAAGTATTTTCAGTTATTTACTTATGACTCAAAATGAGACAAAAGGAAAATCCTTCAAAAGTTTTAATGTTCCAACAATACACAGGAATTCTTTACTTTGATTTTTTTCTAGAGATAAAGGGCATAATCATCTGTGCATATGGGTCTGTGCTCAGGAATCACTGGTTCCGGGTCTTCAGCATTCATATAGAGTAATGTGGATAAAATTTTGAATAAATTAAGGACACAGAAAAGTTAAATAAATTAGGCAGATGATTATATAAATGGCCAAAAACATTGCAATACAAATGAGCTGAATTTAAAAATATTTTGAATATGGCAAATATAATTTTACATCTCTAAAGAAAATCTAGAGTACCTTATTGGTAAATTAAGTGAATTCCCCAATATAACATCAGAATTAATTGCATATTTTCTTTTTTAATTAAATACTGTATTTATTGAAGCACTGTGATTACATAACTGTTCCTAATTGGGTTTCAGTCATAAAATTTCCACCACCCTTTACATTTACAAATTTCCTATCACCAATGCCTCCCAGTTCCCTCCCCCATACCTACCTCCTGTTTGTCTCTGAACAACCATTCTGTTTCTCTCTATGACTATCATTGTCATGGTAGTTGCCATTGTGGTTAGCACTCTAACTGCACTCACTGCTCCTTGTGACAAGTTTCATATCATGGGTTAGTTCTCATCGCCCTTGTCTCTATTGTACTTGGATATTATTCCCATACTCTCTTTTATTTTTTGTTACATTCTATGGATAATCAAGACTATTTAATATTTGTCACTCTCCCTTTGGTTCATTTCAATCAGCATAATAGTCTCCATATTCACCCATGTATAGGTAAATTTCATGACTTCATTTTTCCTAACAGCTTCATGGTATCCCGTTGTGTAGATGTACCTCTAATACTTTAGCAACATTTTTGGGCATCTGGGTGGTTTCCAGATTCTGGGTATTGTGTAGGAGTGAAAAAGACATTTCTGTATTGTGTTTTTGTGATCCTAGGGTATATACTTAGGGGTATTATTGTTGTATCATAAAGAAGCTCAATTTCCAGTTGTTTGAGGATTATCCATATTGTTTTCCAGGAAGGCTGGAGTTACAGACATTTCCACCAACAATGAATGAGAGTTTCTTTATCCTCACATCCATGCCAGCACTGGTTTTTCTTGTTCTTTGTGATATATGCCAGTCTGTGTTACAGAACCTCTTTTTTGTTTTGATTTGCATTTCCTTGATTAGTGCTATGGATCATTTTTTTCTTGTGCCTTTTGGTTATCTGCATTTCTCCTTTGAGGAAATGTCTGTTCACTTATTCTGCTCATTTTTGACGTGGTTGGATGCTCTTTTCTTGTTAAGTTTTGTCAGTACCTCATATATCTTAGATATTAGCCCCTTATCAGATGGTATTGGGCGAATAATGAATAGTTTCACCCATTCCATAGGTGGCCTTTGTATTTCTAGACACTCTTTCCTTTGAAGCACAGAAGCTTCTCATTTTAATGTAGTCCCATTTGTTTATCTTTGAACAGAAGTATTTCTTTCTTGAAGTTGCCTATAGCGTCAATGTCCAGGAGAGTTTATCCTACATTCTTTTATGATTCAGTTACGATATATAAGTCTTTAATACATTTTGATTTGACCTATCTGCATGGTGTTAAATAGAAGTCTGAGTTCACTTTTTTGCACATGGCTAAGTAATTGTCCCAAAATCACTTGTTGAAGAGGCTTTCCTTGCTCCACTTTGTGTTTCTTGCCACCTTTTCAGAGATTAAATGATTGTATGTCACAAGGTAATTCTATGAATATTTAAGTATTTTCCATTGATGAGGGTCTGTGTCCTTATTCCAAAACAATGCTGTTTTAATGATTATTGCTGGGGCCTGGGAGATAGCATGGAGGTAAGGTGTTTGCCTTTCATGCAAAAGGTCATAGGTTCGAATCCCAGTGCCCCATATGGTCCCCTGTGCCTGCCAGGAGCAATTTCTGAAACCCCTGAGCACTGCCGGGTGTGACCCCCCCAAAAAATGATTATTGCTTTGTATTATAATCTAAAGTTTGGAAAAGTGATGATGTCTTTTTTTCCCCTAAAAGTTGCTTTAGCTACTTGTCAGTGTTTATTGTTTCAAATGAATTTCAAGAGATTTTGCTCCACTTCTTTGTAATACCATGTATTTTCTTAGACAGATTGCATTCAACCTGTACAATATTTTGCAATGCATTGCCATTTTAATGATGTTAAGCCACCCAAATCCATAAACAAGGTATGTTTCCATTTGTTTGAGTTCTCTTTTTTTTCCCTTGAAGCAGTGTTTTAAAGTTTCTTTGTATAGGTACTTCACCTCTTTAGTTAAGTTCACTCGAAGGTATTTGAGTTTCTATGATTCTATTGTGAATGATAATTTTAATGTATATTTTTCCTCTATCTATATTTGTATAAAAGAAGGCCATTGATTTTTGCATGTTAATTATGTAGTTGCCACTTTACTAAACAAATTTTTATTTCTAGAAGATTTTTGGTAGAGTCTAGAATTTTTTAAATCTTTGTATACTTTCATTTTCTTATATTGAAAATTTAAAAATAAATTAAAAGTGTAAGCTTTCAAGAAAAATAATACAATTAAATCTGTATATAGAAATTACACAGCAGGAATTATCCCAAAGTTCTATACTCCAGATTAATATAGTTGGAAATAAAGGGCAAATCCAGCCCCATTGACAATGTGCTCCCGCCAATTACCATATTTCCTCATATATTTGGGCCAATATTTCTATAGAAGGCTTTACTAGTCTCAACCTTTTACACTGATTTGAACTCTATTCAAGATCAAAATTATAAAGTAAAAAATAAGTAAGAAAAATTTAACTTGATCCTTTGAAAAATTGAAGAAATTCAATAATAAATTTCTCATATCTTCATAATAAAATTATTATTAATTTTATCAGTTTAAAATAAAAAATATCTGGCTCATCTAAAAGCCATATATATTCTGAAAAAAAGTTTTATTGGATCACCACAAACCTAAGATATTAATATACTTAAATTATTGGGGGGCACAATCAGCAGCATTCAAGGAATACTCCTTGCTCTATTCTCAGAAATTACTCCTGACTGGCTTTGGGGATGATACAGGATTCCAGGGATCAAATCCAGGTTGGCCACGTGCAAGGCAAACACCCTACCCACTGTGATAGAGGTTTGGCTCCATACATCCTTAATTTTTATATAGAAACATATATTAAAATATTTATTCAAACAGATTTGAATAAATTCAGTATATACATATTAAGGTCATTTATCTAGAGAATATATTCATCTACAAACATCCCTAATAGGAAACTTCTGAATTATGTTGGGTATTCAAAATATCATAATATATGAATGACTTAGTAAAACACATGTGGCCCATACTAATGAAAATAAATTTTATAAGATGAAATAGTATATAGTAGTAGAACTCTTAGGATTTTAGTTGTGGGATATATTCATACATAGTTCTAAAATAAAAGATACATTATGCTATTCCTTACTCTTCCTACAATGAAGGAAACCTAATGTATAATAAGGCTCTTCAAATTTTGAGGCATCAAATATCTCTCCTAAGAAAATTGACCAGTTCATATATTATGTACCCAAGGGTTGCAAGCTTGAAAGAAAACTCAAATCATAATAAAGACTTTGAAAACAGGCTAGACAACAATTCAAGCGGTGCTGCTACTTCTCTTTAATACCTGAAGAGCCTACAGTTCTGGTATTTGGGATGGATGGAATGTCATGTAGGCTTGAATGAAAAAGAACATAAACACAAAGAAGATTTTTAAGTAGATGTTGACAATGTTAAATGTACTGTAAAATGTACTAGACTTGGTCAAAAAGAAACATCGTAATGGTATCTCAGTTCTACTATCAAATTATAGAGAAAGAAATTGACTTAATCAAGTGATGGTGAAATGGAAGCATCACAGACAGATAACATTAATCCTTGGGATTAATCAGTTTCATCTACATTAGCATCTTGGTGTCTGGTGTATAAAGAGCTGCTCTTTTTCATGATCAGTAAAATAGATAAATTTAAGCTTAGAAATTAAAATCATCAAATATATTGGAATGCTCAGTTCAGAAAAAATAAATGATAAAAGTTCAATAAATGCTTCATAATTAAGGCTTTTTTCTTTCAGTCTTTAAAAGACATCTCTCATTCTATTTTAAAAATGTTTCCTTCGAGTGTTATTTTAGTCTTTTTTTTTCTATCACCTAAGAACATGTGTCCTAGATCAGAAAGTGTATAACTTGCTCTTTGTGAGCAATAACTAGCATGGTTGAACCACAGAGTTTATCTTTGGCGATGGAACAGACTAATATTTCACATTATGAGATTCTCATGTGTTCTCCAATCTCACTCATTCTTTACTGACATTGCTTGGCTGGTTTCACATTATATTAGCAGAAAATTAACAGTGTTTCAGGTTACCTCTTAAGAATGAAATCATCTATAAATATTATTATTAATGCACTATTTCTTCTCAAATGAATACAATTTAATTTTGCATGAATGAATATTATCTTTATATTGTATTAATTGTTCTTGTTCTTTTAGAACAACTGGAATTTTGTGGCTTTGAATTCCTTCTGAATTCTGTCCTGAATTCCTGTTGTTATTATGCAAAACTGATTTGCTACATCATTGACTTTCAGAGAACTCTTGAATTACTTAATTGTTGTTTATTGTAAAGAGGAGTACAGAGATCTTTCCGAATTTACAAACACTGAATTAAGATTGAGCAGCAGGTGGACTCTGTCTCCTTTACCTCTTTCTCTTTCTTTTACCCTATCTTTAGATCTCTCTCTATAGAAACTTTTTTCTTACTAAAGAGGTTGATAAATGATTTTCTACATTTTCCAGGAAAGGTTTTTTGTTTATAATTTCAGTACCTCTTACAGTTATTTCAGATCATAGAACTAGCAATCTGTGGATGCAACTATAATTTTTCTTTATACATGTCAAAATTGACATGTGTTTAATTGACAAAAACAACAACTTCCATAGTAAGTAGAAAGTCAAAGATAGATGTTAATAGAAAAAAAGCAAGAAAACAAAAAAATCAGCAAAACACTCTTAAAACATAGCTGTGGCACTTGTCATGGATCACCTAACTTAGGTCAGTACAGCCTGAAGCTTACTCTGTCACATGACTTTTCTGGTCAGTGAGTGACTATTTGGTCCTTCATATTTGTTTTGTGGGACATATTTAGATAAATAGATTGCCTCATTTTTGTGCCATTCTTTATTGCTTTTTCTGGGTTTTTGTTTGTTTATTGTGTTGTTTTAGCTTTGGTAAATATCTTGTAATTATTTTGCCTTCTGTTTTGAAGAAAATTTCAACGAATTTAACAGAGATTTTTTTTGCTTTTGTTGAAATGTCATCTCTCTCTTTATTTTTTGAATATGCCACATGCTTTCATAAATCAGTTTTTCACTTGTGCTGCTTTTTAAACAAAAAATGCAACAAATTTTTCATAAATTCCCCATCCCTGCAAGTTCATTTTCAGACAAATATAAGGAACAGGGAAGAACAATATTTTCACATATAGACCAGTTACACTACAGTTACATTGAGAGACCCAGAAAGCTTGAAAAATTCAGTTTTACTAGAGAAAGCTAATTTACTTTCATCTGTCTAAAAAAAAAATAAGGAAATGATATATTCAAATCACTTAGTTTACTTACAAAAGTGGTATCAATTCCATGACCAACTGAAACAGGTCACAATTAAACAATTAAGTGAAAATGTGCCACAAATGGAAAACAGTCATGTTTTTAAAAACCAATGAATAATGTATTAAAATTAAGTTTTTCTAATATCATGAATATTGACGTTGTTAATTTAATATTTCATAATACATGTCTATTTCAAAATGCAAGAATCTCAATAATAATTAATAATCTGGGTAGGTCTCTTTACCTTTAACTGAAGAATCCTTACTTCCAGACTTAAAAATTATATGTTTGAATTTAACTTTTGGTATAAACAGAACACACATATATTTCTGATTTCATAACTATCAACAATTTTATTAGCAAATTAAACATTTTAAAAAGTTTAGTCAACAGTGCTGTTAAAAGAAAACCCTGTAGGAAAATGCATTATTGTCAATATCTACTTAGTGTGCTGGACAATATCACATTCATTCGATTTTAACTTAACCTTATTCTAAGGTGTTCAAAGAATGAATAACACACACCATGTAGATAATTTGGTTTTTAACGGTTCATGGTTCTAGTTAACAGTGATTATAGTATCAATATCCATTCTCAATAAATTATATTTCTAAAATTTTAAAATTCAACAACAAAATATTCTGCAGTGAATAGAATTGCATACAAACATGCTTATCAGATATGAGCTTGACTACAAGTGAAGGGAAGTGATTCGTATCAAAGTTAGAAAGTAGCAGCGGATTCTGAGAGGGCACAATGTAAACCATTCTGCTCATAAAAGATGAAGACATGTATAGAGAACAAAATTATGTCATAAAGAATTGTGAAGGGAGGCCGGAGAGATAGCATGGAGGTAAGGCAGAAGGTCATCGGTTTGAATCCTGGCATCCCATATGGTTCCCCGTGTCTGTCAGGAGCAATTTCTGAGCTTGGAGCCAGGAGTAACACCTGAGCACTGCCGGGTGTGATCCAAAAACCACAAAAAAAAAAAAAAAAAAAAAAAAGATGTGAAGGGTTTTTCTGTGACCATGGCATTAAAAAAGCAAACATTGTTTTCAAAATCACAGCCCAAGAGCATGGTTCTTCCTTCAAACAGACAAACCTACATACAATCCTACAATAAGATCAAAGAAATACTCCCCCTGGCATGAGAAGCTTGCACGTTTTTTGGCATGTGATCTCTATTACCATTTCATGTCAATAGTGAGTACAATGAAAGAGCTATTTGAGTGCTAAAGTGCAAATGCATTTTGAGCTGTTGACATATCTGAAGCCCCATTTCCAACCTCAGGTCTTTAGGTTTGAAATTCTGCTGAGTCCAAGTTTTTCTTTATCTTTTGCAGATCTGTTGTAATTTCCTGATTAAGGATAATAGTTTTATTTCATGATTTAGTACATTTGTAATATTATTTCACATTCATGATCATTCATCACGCAAGAGAAAAAGGACTGTTTTCTTTCTGTGGCTTGCACTTTAGAAATTTAACATATGAAATAATCTGACATTTGTTTATCTTAAGATGTATTTGACTAAGAATTAGGTTTACAGAGTTCTTTCTCCTCACATCTACTTATAAAATAAACAGAAATTAAACATCTACTTATGAAATAAGTAGATTAAGATTATTAATATTAATAATTAATATTAATTAATATTAAGATTAAGATTATTGGGCAGACCACATCCAAAAGTACTCAGGACTTACTCTATACTCTGCTCAAGGATTACTCTCTGGTAGTACTGAGGGAAAATAACAGGAGTGTCTGTGTGTAAGACACCCATCTACTTTCTCATTGGCCCTTATTAATAAATATATTTGTATAAAAATTTTCAAAATAACAGCTGAATTTACTTAACACTTAATGCAAATTCCTATAGAAACTCATAAAATAATCTTAATTACAGAAAAGCAAATATTGATTGGATTTTTGCTAATTTTACTGTACTGTTTTATATGTTTATTTGTATAAATAAGATCAAAATGATGTACCATAATAATCAGAGAAAATACAAATAGAATACATGTAATTTTTTTCAAATTATAACATGAATCAACTGAATATCAATAGTATTTAGTAGTGGGATATATGGCCAATTTCTTAAATTGAGAACACTGACTTTTAAGCAAGAGAAGCTCCTTATCCTTTGTGCTATTGTTCTGACCTAAGAACAATGTCATTTGAAAGTCACTATGACCATTCAAATGAAAGATGTGGCATATTGTTTTTAATGAGTTTATTTATTTATCAGATAAACAATGATGTTAATGTCCAAAATGCTTAAATTTAACTATATAATAGGGCCTAGATCTATAAGCAAAAAACCAAAACATTATTTTCTCCCAGGCAATCTTGAACTTTGAATAACTGATCTTTTATCCTATGCAGCGGTGCATCTTATTTCTATTGGTAATGATTTATAGGGCAGGAACGATGGCACAGGGGTTGGGCATTTGCCTTGCATGCAGCTGACCCAGGACAGACAGTGGTTCAATCCCCTGCAGCCCATATAATCCCCCCTACACAGGAGCGTTTTCTGAGCACAAGCCAAAAGTAACCTTTGAGCATCACCGAGTGTGGCCTCAAAAATTAAAAAAAATATATAACTAGAAAGATTCTAACAAAATTATGCATTCAGTTGGTTTTGGACTAGGAAAAATAAATTTTACAAATTCATTTCCCCTTATTGCTGATGTTTTTTATGATGCTGGGTACTGAACACAGAACTTCTTTCTTGCAAAGTACCACATTTTAAGTATAAGACAACTTTTGAAACGAAATAAAGTACTGAACACAGAACTTCCTTTTTGCAAAGTACCATATTTTAAGTATAAGACAACTTTTGAAACAAAAATGTCAACGGAAAATTGGGGGTCGTCTTATTCACCGAGTATATCCTAAAAAACGTTTCAATGTGCCACTAAATGAAAATCTTATGAATATTTTCACGAAACAAATTTTCCAATTCTATCCTGCACCAATCACTGCAAGGCTGCTCGGACTACCTAACTCAGCCAACCCAAGCAGGATTTTTATACATGAAAATTAGACAATATTTGTACCCGAATCTACACTACAAAAAGCCTACTCAGATTGGCCAGAGTCAGAGGAACTCTAAAATTAGGGGTTGTCTTCTACAGTCGGTGGTTTTATATGCTGGAAAATACAGTAAGCATCACATCACCAGCCCTCTCTCCTCCTTGTAGGGTACTGAATACTAAGGAGCGTAATTTATTTTTTTTTCTAAATTGTTCTACTATCATAAACAATAAAAACTTGAACATAATAATGTGGAGCACACACATCCATGAAATTAAAGTGGTCTACAGAATTGAGCTAAATTACTAAGCCAGAATCATGGGTGATTTTTGTTTGCCACCTAGGTGAAGTGGTATAATGATGAATACATCAGGAAGAGGCATCATTAATTTTGGAGTGATAGAAATGAGAGATAGAGTAAGAAAAAAATACAAAGTAATTCTCCATAAAAACAGCCATCTGGCACACTCATTCTCAAGATCCTATTAGGTGATTAAATTGAATGAAATAGCTGTTTATTTAAAGGATATATAAGCTAAGTCTAGTTTTCCAGATTCTGTCATTTTCTCTCTGATACAGCATGACGTGCATTCATAGAATACTTTCTAAAACAGTAAGTTCAGAAAAACAGTTAAGAAGCTAATGTTGCTGAAATGCTTGAGATGAAATAGAAATATTTTTTGAACATCATAAAGTACGGAAACTGGAAGTTTTAGCAATGAGATTTCTTTTTTTTTGAGGGGGGGGGTTGAGTCACACCCAGTGACGCTCAGGGGTTACTCCTGGCTATGCGCTCAGAAGTCGCTCCTGGCTTGGGGGACCATATGGGAGCTGGGGGATCGAACCACGGTTCATCCAAGGTTAGCGCAGGCAAGGCAGGCACCTTACTTCCAGCACCACCGCCCGGCCCCCAGCAATGAAATTTCAAGTTGGATTTCTGAGATGCCATTTGAAGAGAGAACAGACTTCACATCAAGAACACAAAATACTGCTTACCTGGTGTATGAGCAAATCCAGATCCCTCTTAAGCACAATGA
>PVKC010053384.1:0-10132 GCA_004027635.1 Crocidura indochinensis
AAGCATTCCCTGGTTGTGAACATGACACCTGCCCTAGATTCTGGTAGATGGTTGGCCAAGAGCTGCCTCTATGTTCACATCCAGGGAATGCTTCTCTGTGGCTCAGGAGGCTGAGGGCTCTCCCTGTGATGCTCAGTCATCTCACCCAGGATGCAGAGTTGCTGCAGCTGCACAGAAGGAGCACTGGGGTGGAACTGAGCTTGGCCACATACAAGGCATACACTGAATGCCTTTCCCTGTTCTATTTCCTGGCCCGGAAGCTCAGTGCCTTCTCACCAACTGTCCCAGACATTTGATTTTTTCTGAGACTTGGAAACCCTGCTTGAAGGTTGCTTGCTTCTTATTTTTCTCCTTTTTTATTATTTGGAATTCTATGGTTCATAATGCAGTTAGTGGTGGCTTCCCGCATATTTCCAACACCATACTTATCATCAATGACCCCACTTACCTCTTTCCAGGTTCCTAAGAAACCCTCCCCCCGCCCCATCCCTGAACTCAGTTGTCTAGTTCATTTCTCTCTTTGTGTTGCCTTTGTCCCTCTTTTACTCTCTGGCAGAGTATATGTAAGTCCCACTTAAGAATGATTATTCTGTGTCTTTCCCTTTCCTTCTCACTAACTTCACTCAGCCTGATGATACCTCTAGCTGCACCTAAGGGGTGACATATCACATGATTGTGTTTCTTCTCTGAACTGTAGAGTCTTCAATTGTGTACATGCAGTGCCACTGCTCTGTGCATCACAATACTTAGTACAACAGCCAAGATATGGAAACAACCCCAATGACAAGTGAGTGAACTAAGAAGTTGCCCACTTCCTGAGTCTCCTCTGGAGAAATAAGCATGGTCCTCAGCTAGAGCTGCCCACCCCATAAAACACCCAAATATGAATTACCCAATCACTCACGAAACTCTGGAGGCTGGTCTTGCAGAGGGAGGAGTCAGCACTGTGGGTTGCCCAAGGACCGGAGGGAAGGGAATTCAGAACCCTTCCTTGGCCTGCAGAAGATACTCCTCTCCCTTTCTTCACATCCTCAAGTCTAGTCCATGTTTTCTGTAAATATCAGGAAAGCATGATACTGGCTCAGGGAACACATAGTGGCTTCATCTCACTTACTCATTCCTTTCGAATTTTCCAAATATTGGGGCCCGAGAGATGGCACAGAGGAAAGGACACTTGCCCTGCATGCAGCCTACCCTTATTTGATCTCTGCCACCCCATATAGTCTCCGAGCTCTTCCAGGACTGATACCTGACTGCAGAGGCAGGATTAAGCTCTGAGTATCCTTGGGTGTGGCTCATCCCTTCATCCCAAGCTTTCCAAATGGGACTCCTTTTATTCCAAGATGCGAGGTGGAGTGTTAGAACTTGAACAGATGAAGTTTCCCTTGCTGTGGTCAACTCAGTCTCATTTCTAACAATGACTCCTACCCAGGGATGAAAGTCTATTTGGGGAAAACCTGGAGTGGACAGAAGGACCTATCTTCCTTGTGTTCTTGGACCTGTAGTCAACCTTCTTGGGGCCTACAGACCCTCCCCAAACAACCTGATTATCTCCCTGTATCTGTCTTCCTTTCTTATTCAGACCTGAGCTGCTTCAGGAGGTGGATTGGGTAGGAAGGAGCCTGCGAGGTCCCCTGTGCTTTTATCCTGGAGCTGTAAAAAGCAGATATAAAAGCTCCATGACCCTGGGGGACTTGGGGGCACCGAGAGCCCTATGTGGAGCTATCTCAAAACCCACATTCTCTGGAGACTCTTGGTGTGGTGTTGGCTGTGGGTCTCCATGTGTTGCTGTGATGTGGGGAGGCACACAGAACTCAGCTATACCTGATGGGCTGTTGTACTCAGCCGGCCCACACCTTCTCTACTAGACATGTTAGTCTCAGAGGCTGCCAGCACTGCCACAAGCTCCCTAAAGCTGGGGAGCTCCAGGGTTCATGGTGAAATTATGGTATTTAAGATCTTTTGCTGCAAGACCAAAGTGCTAGTACAGTGGGTACGGTGTTTGTCTTGCACACAGCCAACCAACCCAGGTTCAATCCCCGGCATCCCCATATGGTCCCCCAAGCCTGCCAGAGTGATTTCTGAGTGCAGAGCAAGAGTAACCTGTAAGCATTCTAGATGTGGCAGAAACAAACAAACAAACAAAAGATCATTTGAGAGACAGCGACTGTATGTCCTACCTGGACAGAGTGGCCCTTTTCATTCCTGTTGATGTAGAAAATTGGAGACATCATAAATTGACTTGATTTCTGCTGCCAGGAAGGAGAATAAGTGTGTATGTGGAGGTCATAGTGGAGGTTGGATTAGCACCCAAAGTTCTCCCACCAGTGCTTTTATTTGTCCCTGATGTTGGCAATTCTGATTGGGGTGTGGAAGTACCAAGGAGAAAGGCCCCTTGGAGGAACAAAAAGGGGGAAAAATAAACCAGAAAGAATTCCAGGATTATCAACTAGAGAAGCCTGACTTTTCCTTTCTCCTAGAAATTCTATAAAAACAAAATGATGATGGTGCTACTGCTATCTTCTTATTTTTTTTTTGTGTGTGTGTGGGTGGGGGGTCACACCAACAGTGCTCAGGGTTTACTCCTGACTTTATGCTCAGAAATCACTCCTGACAGGCTCTGGGAACCATATGGGATGCTGGGATTCGAACCACCATCCTTCTGCATGAAAGGCAAAAGCCCTACCGCTGTGCTATCTCTCCAGCCCCTGCTACTATCTTCTTAAACAATGCCGACAATATGCAGCTTTAGAAAAATGATGTAGTCTGGGTTGGAGTGATAGCACAGTGGGTTGGGTGTTTGCCTTGCATGCAGCCAATCCGGATTTGATCCCGAGCATCCCATATCTCAGTCCCCTAAGCTAACTGGGAGTGATTCTTGAGTGCAGAGCCAGGTGTAGCCCCAGAGTGCCACCAGCTGTGGTCCAAACAATAATAAACAAATTTGAAATTTGAAAAAAAATTTTAAAAAATTAAAAAAAAGGAAGTAGAAGTAATTCACAAACTTTAAAAGACCAGTTTGTCTGATCCATGTACTACAGGGAAGAAGGTGCTTGGGAGGGGATGCAGCAAGAGTACCCAGAAGGTGAGATGGACGCATGCCACACATGCTGGGGGAAATGCTTCTTCAGGATTAGGATTCACTGCAAAGTACCAAGCCTTTTTCTTTGTCTCTGACCACCTTCGAGCAAATGAGGATGCAGACATGGCACAGAGTTTGCCCATAGTCAGCTGAGCTCAGAGTCAAAGGAAGCCATGTTATAAGCAGGATCACATAGAGTCACACACAGTCACATATAGCCATTTCACATACAACCATGTCACACAGTCACATATAATTGTGTCACACGCAGAATCACACACAACCGTGTCACAGGCTCTCTTTCTCTCTGTCTCTATTTCTGTCTCTCTCTCTGTCTCTGTCTGTCTGTCTGTCTGTCTGTCTGTCTCTCTCTCTCTCTCTCTCTCTCTCTCTCTCTTTTTCTCTCTCTCTCCCCCTTCTGCATCTTGTGTCTTTGGAGAGCTGAGGCCTTTGAACCCTAGAGAGCTCTCTGCTCCACTCTTTCTTGGTGGAAATTCAACCCTTTAAATTAGTAGGGTATTTTTTTGGAGGGGTGGGCACAATCTAGCAGTGCTTAGGGGCTATTCCTAGCTCTGTGCTCAGGATGATTCTGGAAATTCTCAAGCAACCATAAGTGACTATGAACTGGGGTCAGCCATGTGTGAGGTGTGCTTCTCAGCTCCCATAGTTTCTCTGGTCATTTTTAAGAAAAGGGAATTTGTACAGCTTACCAAAATTATTTAAAAATATGGAAATAGAACAGTGAAATTTTCTCCTAAGCAAAACAGCACTTATGCTTTGATCAATCTAGGGAGATCAAGATCTTATACAGAAACACACCATACAATATAGCGTATGTTATATGTGCCCTAAAATGCAGAAGAAGATAGAAAATCATTTGCTTCTCATTTTGAAAGTGACTAATGTCAGTCACAACCTTGGTCAACCTAGGTTTTATCCCTGGCACCCCACCTGGTCCCTGGTGCTGACTTGGGAACACAGAGCAGGGAATAAACCTTGAGCACAGTAAAGTGTGAACCCCAAGATAAAACAAAATTACTAATGTCATTTTAAAAAAAGGATACTAAGAAAGGTGAAATTTTAGCATAGATAAGGGCTAATATATTCCTAAGATATAAATCTTCCAATATGAGAAAGAACAAAGATCATCTTCAAAAAAAATGTGCAAAATCTAATTAAAAAAAGAAGAATGGATAGTTTGGAGCAAAGGTGGTACAGATGGTTTTTAAATTGATGAATAGATACTGAGCTTTATAAGAAGGAAAATGACATGGGCCAACATTTTTCTTTCTGTTTTAAGATTTTTTTTTTATTTAGTCACCATGAAATGACAAAGCTATTCATGGTTGGGTTTTTGCCATACGATGCTTCAACCCCTTCCTTCACCAGTGTCCACTCCCTCCACCAATTCCCTGCACCCTACCCCCCCATTTGTTTCCCACCCACTAGTCTGCTTCTATGAGAGGTACTTTTTTTTGCTCTGTGGTTTGCAGTATTGTTGCTGATAGAATTTCATAGACAGCATGTTATCACCTCCCAGTACCCACTCCTCCTCCTGATTAAATGCTTCCTTCCACTATAGATATTACCTTCTCTAGTTCATCAACCCTCTAAAGGTGCTTCTTTCCTACTTAAGATCAGTTCTCAAGTTCTCAAAGCTTACTCCTGACTCTTCACTCAGGAATCAGTCCTGGTAGTGTTTGAGGGGAATATCTGGTCTGTTAGAGATTGAATCCAGGTCATCTACATGCAAGGCAAATACCCTACCCATTGTAATATCTCTCTGGCCCCAAGAAGAACAATTTTTTACTCTAATGAAGAAGAAGCACAAATAAACATGCTAGAAACCTTCCTTTTGGTAAAATTTGTTGGGCGTTTTCTCACCATGGTTGTGTAGTGCCTGGCTCACTTAATGGAGAGAGTAAGGAATTATAGGGGGGAAAATAAAACAACCCAGCAGAATGAGAAATAGCTGAAGCTTCCACTTTCTTAGCCTGATTAAAGAGTCAAAGACAAAACCCTCGGAGATATATTTCTTTTCCAGGAGAACAGAGAGGACTGAATTTTGTCTCTGAGTGTTCTTGTGTGGTGATAGCCTTTTCACTTAACATCTCTGATCGCCTTTACCCTTCACACCTCTTTTTCTTAACTCAAAGAGTGCTGAGGGCATTAGGTAAAGAGATAAGTGAGTGATAACATGAGAAAGGTCACTGCAGTTTAAGTCATGGACACCCTCAAACACCAAAATATCTCTCTATGGAATTCTATGCATGGTTTCTATGAGAAACCATGGGAATTTTGCCAAGCAAGAGACAACGCATATGGCAGTGGAAAGTGTCTGGGACTCCAGGCACTATGGCCTTTAGTAGAACACCAGGTTTCTGGGTAGAATAGGAATAAGACACAGAGCCTAGATGGCTGGGAAATCCTGGGCTGTGTACACTCCAATCTGTTGGTGGTGCTACAGAGAGCTCCCTTGGGGGAAGATGTACCAGGGAAGCAGTGGAGGCTAGAAATTAAAGAAACATGAGGAACATAGATAAATGGTAGTGGCAGGTTTGGGGTGATCTTCAGAGAACAGAGATGCAGGCAGGGTGAGTGGTGGGACCATAAACTAATGGGAGAAACATGGATCTAGGTAAGGAAGTGAATAGGCAAAGGGGACATGTCCATTTGGGGGCTGTGTTGTATGAAAGGTACCCCAAGACATCAGTAGGTCATAGACAGAGGTAAAAGCTTGGGGATAATTAGTGAGGGAGGAGGATATGGTGAAGTCTAGATTTGAAGGACTAGACTCGAGTTCTTGGAAAAGGTCAGAGTTTGGAGAGCAGTCTAGGAGTACAGTGTTTGAACACTGCACAAGATGTGCCAGTGTTGAATTTCTAACCCTCTATACCACAGTTTATTCTTCCCGAGTCTCAGTTTTCTACTTGATAAAAATGACCAGAAAGGACAGATTCTGCAGAGCCAGAGAGATAGAACAGGAGTTAAGGCACTTGCCTTACATATGGAAGACCTCATTTGGATCCAGGGCACTGCATACAGTTCCTGAGCATTGCCAAGAGTAATCCTTGAATACAGAGACAGGAATAATCCCTGAGTATGAGAGCCTGGTATGGGCCCTAAGCTCAGATTCAGGAGTGAACCCTGAGCACAGTGTTAGGAGTCAGCTATGAGCACAGAACCAGGAGTAAGCTCTGAGCATAGAGCCAGGAGTTATCCCTGAGCCCTGAGTTTAGAGCCAGAGTGAGCTCTGAGAACAGAGCTAGGAGTGAGTCCTGAGCGCTGTCAGATATGACCCAACATTCCCCATCCCCTTCACAAGACAATTGCATTTACTTAGTTGGTAATGAAAATAAATGAAGTCACAAAGATGAAACTTGGAGGAATCCTGCCTGGTTCACAGTAATGAATGACTGTTATTCAATGACTGAGAGGTAAAATCCCAACAGTTGGTTTTTGGGAAGAACTCATCAGAGTAGATGTTTTCTGGGCTTATTTGTTTAGCCTGGCCGTGACTTCTCAGACAGTTTGCAACTGAACATGAGCCTATCCAAATAAGATCAGGGAAGGCCAAATAGCATTCAGGTGCATGAAGCTCCTGGCTGAAGGTCAATCATTCAGTGACGTAAGAACCCTGGCTTTAATCACAGGTTTCAGTTCATGAAAGTGTTGCCTAAATTCCAGTCCCCCAATTTGAATCTCAAGGAAAAGCCAGTGCCTTAAACATGCTCATTTACCTGTGACTCATGACTTGAATTATTTCTGCACGCCTACGAACACTCCAAGAAATGGTTCTGACCATAGCCAGACAGAACTATCAAGATCTGTGAAGTTGGCCACTTGAAGGATGACTCAGAAGGGACTGGAGTGATAGTACAGTGGGGGTAGGATGCTTGCTTTGCAAAAAACACAGCCCAGGTTTGATCCCCAGCACCAATTATGGTTCCCCTGAGCACCATGACACATGATTCCTAAGCTCAAAGTCAGGAGTAAACCCTGAGCATTGCCGGGTGTGGCTCCCAAACAAAAACAAACATGGATGCAATGTGTTGGAAAGGAATCCTGCTCTTTCTCAGCTGCACAGGGTTGCCTGTGTCTGTTAAGATAATGGACTTTTTGGGGCCCAGGAGATAGCATGGAGGTAAGGTGTTTGCCTTTCATGCAAAAGGTCATCGGTTCGAATCCCGGTGCCCCATATGGTCCCCCCGTGCCTGCCAGGAGCAATTTCTGAGCATGGAGCAAGGAGTAACCCCTGAGCACTGCAGGGTGTGACCCAAAAACCACACACACAAAAAAAAGATATTGGCCTTTTAGGGACAGCCACGATTGGCTGAGTCTCTGGCCTGCCATCACCACTATGATTTAATAGCTAAATATAACTTGAAGGTCTCTTTTTCCTAGTTACTAAATATTTATGAGGGGTGACTCTAAGCTAATGATGAATTAAAAAATAGATTTTTAAAAAAAATAAACAAGGGGCCTGGGAGATAGCATGGAGGTAAGGCGTTTGCCTTTCATGCAAAAGCTCATCGGTTCAAATCCCAGTGCCCCATATGGTCCCCCGTGCCTGCCAGGAGCAATTTCTGAGCATGGAGCCAGGAGTAACCCCTGAGCGCTGCCGGGTGTGACCCAAAAACCAAAAATAAATAAATAAATAAATAAAATAAAATAAAAAAATAAATAAAAAATAAACAAATGTTCTAGAAACAAGCATTTTAATGAATGAGCTGCTCAAAAGAGCCTTATGGACATCCTTAGGGATTGTAGGAGACATTTTTGAGCTTCTTTCTGAGCTGAGCTTCTTCATTCAAGGAATGTCCCTTTTGGTGAAGCTCTTTCTTCATTTTTTTTTTTTTTCGGTTTTTGGGCCACACCCGGTGACGCTCAGGGGTTACTCCTGGCTATTCGCTCAGAAGTCGCTTCTGGCAGGCACGGGGGACCATATGGGGAACCGGGGGATCGAACCACGGTCCATCCTAGGTTAGCGCAGACAAGGCAGGCACCTTACCTCCAGCGCCACCGCCCAGCCCCCAGGCACCCTTTTTGATGATTTTCAGGACATCTTTTCCTTCAAAAGGAACAGAATATGGGTTTCTGAAGAGACATATCTCATTTCTTGGAGGTAATGTCACTTATGTACCAAAAAAATAAAAACCCTGTTATTAAAATAATATGGCTTTTTTTTCTAGCCTGAATTAACTAAGATTGAGGGGGTGTCATAAAAAAAAAAGATGAGGATCTGTTTAATTTGGAACCAAGAATTTCAATTCACAGAATCAAAGGGAAACCTAAAATGTGCCTCAAATTGGCTCACAGTCCAGTTTATACTTTAGCCCCCTCCTCATTCCTGGGACCTCTGACCATTTGGTAGTCAGATGAGGTCAAGATGATCTTGGAAATTAAGCATATGGCCATTGCTTGTCTATAGAACTTTCTAAGCCACTGGGCTACCTCCTGATTCTTTCTTTCTGGGACCCTGAATAAAAGAGGCCTCAGTGCTGGCAGTTGGCTTTGAACTTTGGCTTCATGCTTGCTTCACTCCAAACCATTTTCCATGATCCAAATAAGGGAGAAGGTTAATGTGGAAAAAAGAGGAAAAAGAGAAGTTAAAGCACATTAAATCTTAGTTCAATCCCCGGAATCACATAGTACCCTAGGCACTGGAAGGGTAGCCCTGGAAGCATCTTCAGGTAGACCTAGAGGTCCTAGAGAGCCCTTAGGTGGCCAAGATAATTTTGGCATTGCAGAGACCAAGAAGATTATCTTCAGTTCATTACATTAAACTTCCTGCTCAGCTGTTTGAGAACTCCAGGAGTTGGCCCTGGGCCCGTGGGCACTGCTTAGGTAGCCTTCTCACCTTCCACAAAAAGGAAAAGGAGGTGAATGGTAAAAGCATTGATCAAAATGAACAAGCACACACTCTCCCTGGCTATATATGATCAGTCATTGGTTCTCTAGAAAGAACAGAAGAGAGCTAGTTTTATCCACTTCCCACAAGTCATTATCATCATTTTCCTTTATCTGGATAATTTATCAAACAATGGATTACAACATGATTTCTTAAAATAATTGTTTGACCCAGTCTTAAGCACCAGATGATCTTGATCCTTTCCTAGTATAAAGTAATGAAGCAAGAATTTGGCAATGCCCAGGAGAAACAAATTGTGAGATATTGTCAAAAGAATTAGGATTTGAGAATGTAATGGATGTGTGTAAGAGGGGACGTTTTGGGAAAATGGCTGAAAAATCCAGACATTCTGTTCATGTGCCCAGGCTAACAGCACCCCAAATAAAACAATGATATTGGTGCTATTATAAAAAAATTAATTGAAACATAAAAATAGGGCCAGAGGGGCTGGAGCAATAGCACAGCAGGTAAGCTGTGCCTTGTACATGGCCAACTCAGGTTCGATCACTAGCATCTTTCTTTTTTTTTTTTTTTTTTTTTTTTGGTTTTTGGGCCACACCTGGTGACGCTCAGAGGTTACTCCTGGCTATTCGCTCAGAAGTCGCTCCTGGCAGGCACGGGGAACCATATGGGGAACCGGGGGATCGAACCGCGGTCCGTCCTAGGTTAGCGCAGGTACCTTATTTCCAGCGCCACCGCCCGGCCCCATCACTAGCATCTTTCTTATATGGTTCCCTGAGTCTGTCAGGAGCAATTTCTGCCTGTAGAGCCAGGAGTAATCCTGAGCACCACTGGGTGTGCCCCCCAAAAAAAAAGAATAAAATAAAAATAGAGCCAGAGTGATAGTACAGCAGGTAAGGGCACTTGTCTTGCAATGGCCAGCCTTGGTTTGATCTTCAACATCCTTTTTTGTCCTTCCAGCATTGCCAGGAGTAATTTCTGTTTTTGTTGGGTTTCAGTCTGGTTGACCTATCAAATGTTGATAGGGCCGTGTTGAGGTCTCCTACAATTATTGTGTCATTATTGATTTCTTCTTTCAGATTTGTGAGTAACTGTATTAGATAATTTGCTGGTCTCTCATTGGGTGCATATATGTTTAATAGTCTGATTTCTTCCTGTTGCACATATCCCTTGATTAG